>UYYA01000384.1:0-62348 GCA_900624975.1 Angiostrongylus costaricensis
CTGTGTTCAAAGTGATTGAAATCTTGGTTTGGAGTTTCTTTGTTTGGTTATGGAGGCGTCTGGCCGAGTGGATTGCTGTCTTGACCTTTCCAGGCTCTGAAGAAGGCGAAATCCGCCGAAACGTCAGCTTAATCGTGAACAAAGAATAGTAACACCTCGCGTTTGCTCAACAAAAATACGAAGAAAATCACTGGATTCTCACAGTTCAGTAACAATATCATTCAGCTAGAGTTCTTACAAAGGACGTGTCCATTCTTCGATGTAGAATGTACAACTATTCACATCTGCAAAGGATTTCTAACAGTACCATAGTGTGCGCATTATACCGTATCTATTTATGAATTTAGACGTGGAAGGAAAATAAACGCCGACGGGCTTTTTGAGATAAAATTGTTTATGGAACAGTTTTCCAAACGGTTTACCTCCTTATCATAGCTGGGAGGGGTTCCTGAGTCTCGGGGCCGCAATCTACAGCGGTTGGTTCATCCACCTATTAAAGCTTCCCAACCTGAGAAGGAGTCCGATGTTTCCATCTGGAAGCACAACTAAGAGTAAACCAATACTAGTAATCACCACCCTCCAGGTGTCAAACTAGTCTTACGGTGGCAAAATCCCCTGATCCACAACGGCTGCGACAGTCTGGGGTAATAGAGATCCGAGAAATACTTCGGCTATACTGAGCTCAGGACTCTAGGAACCACAACCGCGAAACTAGCAAATTTCCGGAGAATGAAAGTTATGCTCGGGCCCACACAACCAGTGAAGACAGCCCATCCAAGTATCCACGTAGTTCTAGTACAGCCCAACAATAGGATATTATAACTCAAAACATCACTTCATCTTGTGAGACTGTAAACTACAACAACTCTTATAAAAAGAACACTCTTACATCATTTCATATTTACATACAGACACATCACTAACTACCGTGATCAAGCTGGACTATGTTGAAATATGCCAATTTCCCACTACTATGTGTAGCAATATGGCGAATGTGGCGCAGTGATCGGAGGCGCCCTGCAACACACATGTGGAATCGATCCCCGCGCCTGTGGCCCACCAAGCCTTCCATCCCTTCAGAGTCGGCAAATTGATACCAGACTTGTCTGGGAGGATAGCAGCACCAGTTCGATACATCGGTAGGCTACCGACAGTCATTGTAAAGGCCAAATGTATATCCAACCATCTCCAAACGATACTTAATAAAGTCGAATGCATGGCGCCTCCCTCGGGGATTGATCAACAATGAAAGCTTTATCCTTTATCCTCTTATAGAGAGCAATGAGATGTGTAAAACAGTGCGTATCGAAAATCGTGACTGCTAGTATGCAAACTTCTCAAAAATTATACCAGAACATTGTGGTTCATGTAGCGTTTGTATAACAATTGATTACCATGCATAACCATTCCATGGCGAAGTTCTTACTATTAAAACTAGTAAGTCAACATAGATAATAAGAGACATACCCATAATACAGCACAACTGAAGTAGCTTCATACAGCACTTTTACATACTTAACATAATTATTAAGAAATCATTAGACCACATTCGACAACCGTCGAAGAAACATAACAACGTAACCGGTTTGCTTTTCATTAACAACTGATGCTGGAATTCTGTTAACCACAAGCTGAAAGCCACCAGAAGAATGTACAAATTTGAGAGACTTAAATATTAACAATGAAGAAATTGGTAAGTGTACAAGGATATGAACGTTTCGCAGTTTGCAAGTAGAAGTGTCAAAATTGTGGAACAACATAAAATGGCAAAGAAATAAAAACTACCGTCTAAAGCACGCGCAAACAAATTTGGTCAAACAAATAAACTTTAAATAGAAGGTTTTAAAGTTCGCATCCTGATATGTTCAGTGACTGTTTAAACGTATTGGAAAAAACGAACCTAGGCAGAATTTACTACTCTAAACTTCACAATCAACTACTGGATATGTTCCACAAGGTACTGCAGTACTCTATTTGCCGTCTCGATTATTCTTAATTAGATGAGCAATGCAGCTGTGATGCTGCACAGTGCGTAACAATGGATGTCGGAGCAGTTCGATTGCTGTAGCACGCTGGGTCGGATCTTTCACTACACATCGACTTAGCATGTGTGCAAGTTCAGGAGATACCTAAATAAAATGTCACAAATGAAAATGGAGCCTTGCTAGCCTGTTATACATTTTTGGCAGAATATTACAACTCCCAATGAGGGCTTTGAGTGTTAAATAGCGATCAACGGTGACAACAGACTCAACCATGCAAGGAACCCAATACAAAAACCTGCGGAAGCCAAAAATCCACTCAAGAAAACGACAGCTCAGCCTAAATTGCTCGTCACCTATCAGTAATCTACCAGCTACAAAGTGTTGAATGTTGGCATCTATGTTGAAATATTAGAAAAACCTCCGAGTCTGAACAGTAACAAGCACGCACACGGAGAATTCTCAGAGCTCTCACACTCGGTGCGCTAGCATGTGATGTCAGACACTATCGAATTTGAACACTTAAAACCAGTTATCAATAACGCCATGGCAGTTTCGCTGGAGATAAAACTACACACGAACACGCCATGATAGTTGACTCGTTCATGACACATACGAAATTCTTCATAGATGTCGATGTTAAAACCATTTTTAAACAACCCGACCACTCATGTAGCAGAAAAAAAGTTGACAGGAAGCAAACAGCATGAAGACATTTTGCAAGGAATAAGTCACACAAAATACAACGCATCTTTGCCAAAAAAAGAAACTCGATCTCAAAATGCCATTGGTATTGTTGAAGCAGCTCATCTACTTATCTTGTCGGCAGTAAAGAATACATCCTACAAGCTCTTTCAACGACATCCGATCAATATATACAGTGACTTGGCCAGAGTCAAATAAGAAACAAAGCATTTCCACGCAAGATAACCAGTCGGTAAGTTTTTAAATTGTTCGATACAACTGCTTTTTCCTCAGCGTGTGGTAAGTTGATAAAACTTAACACATTGCACAATTTCATTGCTGTACACACAGCCTATGCAGCCGTTGTGTGAAAGATCCTTTAACAATGGAATGACCATATTCCGTAGGTCTTGGAATCCACCGAATGGTTTGCCGCCTCATCATGGTGGGGAGGTGTTCCTGGGTGTCGGGTTGCGATGTACACGTGGGAATTCATCTCCTCGACTGGGTCCGCCATGCTGAGGCGTACGGCGTTTCCACCAGGAAGTCCAGTAAACCAATACCAGGATCTGCAATAAACTCCGAAAAATGGAGACTATGCTGGAGCACTCACAAGCACTGAGGACGGGCCATCCAAGTATCCAAGTAAAAAAAAGTAGTAAAACGGTGGAAAACACATTTGAAGGTTGATAGTATTATAGAACGCATGTAATACCCCTTCAAGCACAACCAACTAGAAGTTGATTCAAAGCGTTTGGTAACACCTTGCGGAACGGCTGGAATTTTCTTTATGGTCCAATTCTAACAATCATAGTAACGAGTGAACCTAATTAAGCAAAACTACTATTGCTAAAAGAATACAAGAAGATGAACAAATGTGAATTGTTTTGTGTTCTAACAATATTTTAACCCGATGTTTTTCTTCAATAAGCAGGCACGAGGTTGCTACTATGGAATTTATTAGGATACAGCAGCTGACGTTTCGGCGGTTTCGCCTTCTTCAGAGCCGTTTATTTGTTGTCAGTATTTAGGTTAGTTGATGGAGATAGCAGCTGCACAGAGTAATACATTGACGATAACTGAGTTATCTTGTTGAAGAAAAACATCGAATTATCAATCAATGCCGGAGTTAACAGAAAGTCGGTCTTGGAAATAGGTTTTTCTTTCTCTGAGCTGAAAAAGTAACCTAAGCCTATCATTAGCGGCTGGTTTGGTTGGTCAGAATCAAAACGACGATTGGTTCCGCTAAGAGTGAAAAAAGTAATATGAAATGTTTTGCCTACGTGTTGTTCACAACGCACCCTCCAAAAATCCAAAATATGTCGGCGGATGCACAGCTACATGACTCACGCATTCGATATGGACTGTCCTAGCCAACCACAGTGATGTTGAGATTCATTCTCATGCACTTGTTGATCCATTATTGACTCGTTTTTGCCGCTTGTTTTGCTACGCAGATCATTTCTGCCAAATGTTTTGTAATCACTAGGTAGCTCATACACTACTCAAATTGGAGGATGCTGGCCACGAAAATCTCTATAGAGATATACAAGGAATCTTTTTTCGGACTAGTTCGTAGGGCTATTTCAATACAGTCGAGGGTACTGGCATGTCTGCTGTACTTGCTTAATGAAACCCAGATCTTAGGAGACTTTATCGGCAGTATAGGATGTCACTGAAGATACCTATGAGGAGATATGTCTGTAGTACGTAGAGAGACTACATACGTGTACTATGTGCGAGGCAGACATCACAATGGTAGTGATGCCGATCATCACGAGCACTGTCAAACAGCAGATGAAGCCGCACGTAAAAGTTGGAAGACCTTCATGAATGGTGGACGCGAGGAAACGAATCGAATATGAGAACTGCTGGCATCCGCACAGTAGACAAGAACACGGGTCGAATAGAATGGAATAAATAAAATTATCAATCGAATTATCAATCAATGCCGAGGTTAAAAGAAAGTCGGTCATGGGAATATTTTAACCGTTGAGAAAGAATACAATTAGCTGAACTTACATTGGCTGTTGGATTAAACTTTGGCGGCGGGTTATCACGAATCATTTTCATTGCCTAAAGTCACTACTTTATAAAAGGACAATATGATGGTTTAGAAACAAAGGAAAACGCTACATACTAGTGAACAAAATAAATTTTGACTAAAGTTCATTACAATTCGACATAATCTACCATTTTAACAACAAGGATGACAATCGCACAAGGAACGAACTAGCACACAACATACCTGAAACATTCAATGTTTTCCTTCAATAAGCAGACACGAGGTTGTTAATATATAATTTATTAGAATACAATAGCTGACGTTTCGGCGGTTTCGCCTTCTTCAGAGCCTGGAAAGAAGGCGAAACCGCCGAAACGTCAGCTATCGTATTCTAATAAATTCTATATTAACAACCTCGTGTCTGCTTATTGAAGGAAAACATTGAATTATCAATTAACGCCGAGGTTAACAGAAAGTCGGTCTTGGGAATACCTGAAACAGTTCTTCGTTAAAGAGTGGTGGTTCCCCTTCCACCATTTCAATGAGCATGATACCAAATGACCAGATATCAGCAGCAGTACCATACGGTTGTCGAGCAATCACCTAAAACAATTAGCGTCCTTTTTCTTGTAAAAACGCATAAATGCTTTAGCCATTGTGGGTGCGTGCTGTAGGCATCACATAGATCTCACATCACCAGCAGTGATAAAATTGGCATAGCCCGCCTGACTAAGAGCGTGTTAAGCTGGGCTATGTCAGGTAATATTCCTGTTACATCACATCATACGTTATCACTGTTATAAAAAAATAAATCTCTTGGCGTTGATCAGTTCCTGAGGGGTGCACCATGCATTCGACTTTCTTAAGTATCGTTGGAGCTGATTGAATGCATATCTGGCCTTTACAATGACTCGCGGTGGTATACCGATGTACCGAGCCAGTGCTACTATCCTCCCAGACAAGTCTGGTACCAATTTGCCGAGCCCGGAGGGTTGGAAGGCTTGATGGGCCATAGGTGTGGGGATCGATTCCACGTGTGTTGCAGGACGCCTCCGGCCACTGCACCACACGTACCCATTATCACCTTTACATATACATGAGTATTTATACATATACATGTATATATGTCTATTTACTTATTTATATATCAAAAACGGCTAACCTCAGCAGCAGTCCAGTACGGTGTACCCACTAAAGAACGTCTTCGTGGAAATTCGTCCGATAAATGACCGCAAAAGCCGAAGTCAGAGATCTGAGATGGAAAAACGAATATTATCTTTTATCAACCAAGAGTGTAAAATATAACAGTAACTGATTACCTTGACTGTCCCATCACGTCTCAACAATATAGAATCACTTTTAATATCCCTGGAAGAAAAAAATGTCTGAAAAGTGAAACCTAGTACAACAATTTCTGAAACAAAAACAATTTTAACAATTACAAAGAAAAGAAAGATCAATGTGGCCATTTCTTCACCTATGAATAACTTGTCGCGCATGAAGAAACTCCAGACCTTTCAATACCTGTTGTGAGACAGTGGCGATTTGCGCTTCAGTCATCCTTAAAATCAACATTTTACTTCTAAAAACTAGGTTGTTGTGATAAATGATAAAACCGGACTTAATGCTTCTATGAAAAATACTCGCATTCGTGAATTAGAGAAAATAAGAATAATATTGAGGCACTCGTAGAAAATGTAGATGTTTTTGACGATAAATTTTTTGAAAGCGACTAATCTCATTAATGCTCAATATGGAGAACAAAGTACACATCCAATAAGAACAAAACCAACCTTGTTTGTGTAACAATATCAGTTAGGGATCCACCTTCCATATACTCCATGACTACCCACAATTCATCACCAACAAGATGAGATGAGAACATGCGCACAATATTTGCATGTTGATAGTCACGCATTATCGATACCTATCATAAAAGCATTGAATAATAAATTTAAGAATATTGTAAAAACATCAAAAATCCGATACTTCGTTAAACAGGAGTTCTCGACGCTGCTGTTTTCGTAGATTCATTCGTTTCACGGCAACTGTTTGTCTAGTCGACTTCTAAAGAAAAAACTGTTTGAAGCACCTACCAGCTACTTCTTGCGGCCGATTTCAAGCATGGTGTCTACTAAATTTTCTAATGCATTTCGTTTCGTTTTTTGGAAGTCTCTGTTGTAAGCCTGCTAACACATTCGCGACAACGTGACTTGATTTCAACTCCTACGTAGGAAAAGGGCAATTAGCTAGCGTGATTGATTTCAACCAGTTCAAATCACGTCTCTCGAAGAAGACTCTTTGCCAGCATTGTATATACATATACATGTATATATATATATATATATATAATTCTGGATATTCTTGTTGAGCAAGGACGAGATTCTTAATATTCTTTTTGAACAGACGTGAAAGAAATAAAACGAATGAGATGAGCACACAATTTTTTCACAATCAGCTTGAGAAGTACGATTTTGCCAGATCCGAATTTTACTATGTATATCTCCTACCTTGCTCGTCGAGTCCCTAGAGCGAGCAGAACCCACTGGGCTACTCTTGCAAGCGACAGGGGAAAATGGGAGATTTACTGGCGCCCTCTCGAGCCACTCGAAGATCAACGGGATTACAGGTGACTATAGGTGACACGTGATATCTCCTACCTTACCTTATGAAAAACAAACCTTATAAGCCGCAAAAACGATACCAGTTGAACCTTCGCCGACTATTGTGAAGTTAGTGAGATCTGTCTGTGGATCCCTTCGATCAACGACACACGATAACGCGACCCGAAACTGTAGTCCAAACTCATACATCATGTCCAAATAAAAGTAGTGTAAATAGCTGACCTCATCATAACCGACACCTTCGTTTGAAGCCTTCTCAGGAGATGTTATGGATGAAGTTACTGTTGAATTAGGCGAAATCTGAGTACTACAGTTTTTCAAATTTAAAAAAATCTGAAAAATACTTAAAAACCTTTACTATTTGAAATTATTGACTTTACTGAGCTAAATAATGAACCTCTTCCGCTTTTTTCTACTGATTTACATTATCTATCCATTAGTGAGTTCAAAACAAATGTCGTATACAACGACAATAGGGATCGTATCACAAAAAAGAAAAAACAACAGAAAATCCAACCACTCCACAGTGAGCATTGTAGGAGTCTGTGCTCTGGTTCCATGATGGTGTACTTGTCAGATGGTCACATTTCGAAGGAGTACTTTGCTCTGTATAACTCGGAGACACTAGGCGAGCAGTACTTTGTTGACTATACTCATCGCAAGACTAAAAATAAACTTCTGGTTGATTTAGGGATCACAATGTTAACCTTTTATTTTGTGCCTAGCATACTTTTTCACGGCAGGGTATGATGTGAGATAAAATCACAACGATGCTGAGATATTAGCAAAACTTGGGCCCTTGGCAAGATCGAACCATGATTTCCCTCTCCGGGTACTCACGCATTACACACTGCAACATGGAGGCCCTTGCTCTGCGTTTCTCTCAGCTAGTTTTCTATCTAACGCTGCCATCAGCAAAAACCACATCAATCTCGTTGACGGGTGCTTGCGGATGGCAATCTTAGGTAGAAAACTAGCTCAGAGAAACGGAGAGCAAGGGTCTTCGTGGTGCAGTGTGTAACATGCGAGCCCTGGAAAGGGTAATCGTGGTTTGATCTGGTTCAAAATCCAAGTTTTGCGATTATCTCAGCATCGTTGTGATTTAGCGATCGTTCTCTGAACGTTTTCTATAGATGAAACTCTTCAAGAGCTATTTATTTCAATCCTTGCGGATTGAAGTTTCATTTATTTTTTTAAAGCATTCTTGTCCTTTTTTCAGCATAAATATGTTAAGAACATCCTCCGTGTATAGAAAATAGGTACTATTACACATTACTATAATGAAGAAAATATCACAGACATTTATGAGTTCCATAAACCTATTTAATGCAACATTTCCAAATCCAAGCCATAGCGTATTTTCAAAAACATGGGACTATATTCCTAATCTCTTCATTTTTACCTTATTATGTTATAAGATCTTATAAAATCCTTATGTTATAATAAAGATCTAGTAAGCAATATATGCGGAATTCATCGACGCCAAAAAATTCGCTTCATTCTTCATCACTCTGAAGTAATGGAATGAGGAGAAGCTATTCAAACCATGAATGCACATTGACGAGCGAAACAGATTTCGTGCTTTACCTCTATCCTGTTTTCGTAGTACACAAATAATTAACCAGTCGTCTTACCAATACACTCCAAACTTCAATAAAAAGTGAATTCGATTTAGAGACTCACCCTATCACAGCCAAATGTTGTAACGGTGGGTAGTTTCAAAGGAAGCGGAGCATAGTTTGGATCATTGAAAGGGTAACCATGAACTTTCACCGGTGATTTCACTGAAGGTGGTCGTAACGCAGTTGTCGTCGTGCTGAACAAAACACAACAGTGAACAACTCAAATCCATTGCCATAATAAAATCCTCAACAGTTTTCCAGCCCATTGTGCATAGGGATGTTCATAGACACCCAATGAAGGAATGAAGGAATAGAAAGTGGAGAATTTTTTCACCAAAGAGAACCACGTACGTCGAAACGCAACTCGATATCTCCTTCAGAGACGAAACTATGAGTAGACTTATACCATATATAACCGCTTTTCTGGTCCAAAACTCACTTTAATAACTCTCTTACATCATCCCAGCGCTCAGTGTATGAATGAAAGGTGAGCTGACATCTCAACTGTGTTTATAATTTTACTCATTCACCCATAGAGGAATGATGTCTTCTAAATTACGACGGATATACCCTACATCAAACCGCACAGTTCAGAAATAAGAATGTATGCCGTATTTGAAACCCAGGAAAACACAATTGAAGGAGTGAAGCTTTGAAGAGAAATATGGACGATGTATGGACCAGAATAGCAGAACGAGGATGAAGGCGTCCTTTGCGGTGATCATCTACGAAATGAGTGGTTGTACTTCCAGATCACATCTAGCAACTATGTTCGCAGCTGTCAAGGATTTCTGGCTCATGAAATGACAATAGAAGTTCATGTCACAGATCAGCATGACAGACAACTAGAGAGAAAGAGACGAATGAAGAACATGATGGATTTTGGATAACTTATGAAGAAGAGTAAATCAAGTAATCACCGAAGTGCGAAAGTATGGAAGACAATGAACTGAGATTGTAGAAAAGAAGAAACTTTTAGAGTAAGGTCTTCGTCTTACCATTGCCCACTTGGGAAAAGAAAAAGGTCTGCCTCAGAATGAATTTCTATAAAACAAAAGTATGAACCAGCTTACTATAGGCTGGAACCATCCAACTCCGTGGCGTTCTCACGTGTTCGCGTGGTAGTCAGCCGAAGACTGTTACTCCTAGCTACCGTAACACAATGAAACGAAGTATTCATGCTGGAAAAGAAGCCTGTACTTCTGAACGATTCTGTGCATTTTGACAATGTCCACATGCCTCACTTTTGCATTTTGCTCTAGTCAGGTAAAGACTGCTTCACTTTTGGCTTACACAGATGACCAGTACATTGAGGAGAGAAAAAAAACCAGTGGAAAAAAAGCAGAAAATCACAAACTTTAGAAAGAAGCCATCGGTGGAGTACAGAGATTCCGGATCATTTCAGAAGCGCTTAGAGTTTTTGAGTTTTAGGAAAAAAGAATGGAAGCTCTAAGTTCCCCACGTTACTTTGTATCTGAGCAAACTATTATATTGTCAATGGTTTTAATGGCATATCATTTTGTAATATAAAGTGAATGAAATGGCGAAATAAGGGTAGAATATCTCCCTACAATTTTGCTTCAACAGGCAATAATTAGTTGAACAGATATTTCAAAACAGACTTACCTGGCATAAAATCTGCAGCACTTAAATGATACGATTTGACATAGTGAGAAATATTTATGGTAGAAAACAGAAAAGATGTTAAGTAGAAATGTTTGAAAACTCTCCTACCTTGAACCCGCCCCTCTAATAACAGTTTTTAATTCCGCTATATCAACAGGAGTAATACACGACGGATCAACAATTGGTCTCGGACGTCCGTTCAACGACCGTGGCGGACCCAACAACGCTTGCCATTGCTTAATCATAGAAGATTACATTCAAATCATGAGAACATATTAAAAATCAAATGTGTACGAGAACACAGGAAACACAACAGCAGTTGCGCGGATAGCACAGTAGTAGTGATCATTACGAGTATGGTGTTGGTTTCATCTCATTGTGGGCTCACCAATCCTCTCATTCCTCCAGGGTTAGGAAATTGGTACCTGCTTTTCCTGGCAAAATTCACTCTCTGTAATCCAACTGGAAACACTCTAGATCGGTTATTTCAGAATTCTTGGGAAAATTGGTTCGACCAGCAACTGGCTTCAATGAAATTCATGATGGAAGGAAAACCCCCAAACAGCAACCGAAACCACACGTGGAACTTGGAAGACGTTTGTGGATGACGGATACGAGGAAATGAAGCGAATGTGAGAAGTGTTAGGATCTGCACAGTAGATGTGGAAGACGGGTCGTATAGAATGAAATAAAAAAATAACTGAAAAACAAAGGTACAACAATAGTGAGTCCAAGCCCATCATGACTGCATTGGAAAGGATATCTTTGCTGTTTATTATTTGTCATAATCAATCCTACAAAATGCCAAGCCGAATCTATTTACTCACTCCTACTCGTCTTCAATAATTTTACCAAACTTCATGAAGAAACTCTGGGACCTTTCCACGCAAGAGGTGGTTGAATTCCTGATCCTTCTCTACTGTTTCCAAAGGTTTTTCAAGCTAAAAAAATGGTTAATTTACAGCACACCTTTGGTAATCCTGTGTACGTTCCAGTCCTAGCATCATAGCCAGCATGTATTCGATGCTCGAAATTGGATGGCGTTGATATCTCAGATTTCTTCAGCTTCTTTCGCATAGAAAACGTACGATTCATGAAGAAAATGCCGATGCTATCGCTTGTAGCACATGAAAAGTCGTTCTGAAACATTAGAAATAAGTGTGACGATATAGCGCTTTTCCTCAGTAACAGGGCTTAAATTGGTCCTGTCTAGAACGCCTGAACAAAAGAGCAGATAGTGCCGTTAATAAAAGCCAATAGTACGATACCATATAGCAGACAGAAATTGGAAATGGAAAGTCAGAAGAAGTGGTGAAGTATGACCACGAACATTTAAGCTCAATGTAAGCACTAAGAGACCAGAGGAGTGATACTTACTGCTAATTACTACATTGATTTAAATAATGGCACTTTGTGTGATAACAGCATAACTGGCTATATGGAGGACTTCTTCAAAAATCAGCCAGCTAATCAATCAATCACTCAATCCATCGATTAGTCAAAGCCAAAGAAAAAGGCTGAGAACGACAGGAAAAACTTCTGTAGCATCAAGCACAAAGTAATGGAATTGCCTGAACCTGAAATGCAATGGGAAAAGTCCTAATCGTAAAAGCTACAATATTCTTCCTAAGAAGTAGAAAAAAATTAAATCTGGGTTATTTCACGGCATTTTTAGGCTATAACACTAAAAAATAGATAGTCATTTTATCTAAATATCATTTTAAACGCTCGTTTGACAATTACTGCTATACCACTTTCAAACTTTGTTTCGAAACAGTAACTATGAAACTTCTACGAGGTGTTTGTAGGATGGAAAAGAGAAGAAGAAGAAGAGGAAAACAGTATCCAGAAAATCATGGACGACCTCTGATGGCTATACCACTTTCAAACTTTGTTTCGAAACAGTAACTATGAAACTTCTACGAGGTGTTTGTAGGATGGAAAAGAGAAGAAGAAGAGGAAAACAGTATCCAGAAAATCATGGACGATCTCTGATGTGCACAGAGTCAACTCGAGCACTTCGCGCAGTTGTCAAATTGGTCATAACTATATCGATCGACGCGCCCAGACCGACATAACCTGGTTTTGTTACCGTGCAATTTCTTTGGAAGTTTGCTGAGTTTACCTAATGGGGATTAGCCAATCTCTCGAGTACTAAGTAATAATATTGATCGAAGAAGATCAAACATATGAAATATTCCATCGTGATCTATAATATGTTGTGTTGCCTAAGAAATCACCGCTTTTAAATGAAATGGTCCATAACAACTTACTGTACTCTTCTTCTTTCTGTATTTGCTAAACGTCACTCATTTTCTAGAAAATAATTTTAATGACAACGATTTGAACATGAGTAAGGTTATATATAAATGAAGCGTCACGAATACACAGTAGACAGAGTATAGATGTAGTGTTACTGGAAATGGTTTTCATCGTTGATCAAGCAGAAAACCAGCGAGGATTCTTCTCTCTGGAAGTTGAGATTCTTTGAAGACTTGCACATCTTCAGTCATAGGCAAAATCACATCCGATTTCTTCCAAAGTTTAAAGTCGTGTGAACTGTATGCACTGAAGAACGAAAGACAAAAGTAGAACGTCAGGCACGGTCACTTTTCCTATACTTTCTCGAAAATTTGAAAGTTTGGATGGAGCTCATGTTTTTGAGCCAAAAGCATTGCAACGGTCACTTTTCTGCCTGGATCACATTGAGACCGTATCTTGGATAAAAGAAATCTGTTGGTAATATCACCTACCCTCTTCTCCTAACTTTTGTATGCTATGGAAAACGGTTTGACGGTGCTGGAACGAATCTCTTTTTATGAGCTGTGTCCAACTAAAGAGTAAATCCAAGGGCTAGAGACTAAATGAGGATTTCAACTGCTATTTGGGTCATGGATTAGTGTGTGTATATTTTGAGTTTTTGATAAGTTCTTTGAAGACTTATGAGTTGACAACCGTTGTCCATGTCGCTATTTTTTTTTATTGTAGTAACGCATTCTCTCACATGCTATATTTAGTTAGAATCTTCTGGACGGAGTATGTTCTGTGCTACCCGATGCGCATCAACTACACCAGACCTCAAACTTGAGTTGCCAAACCTCCATAAACGTCTGCCTGTAAGTATTACCACAATGAGATCACAACGAAGTCAGTGATGTGGAACGATTGCATGAAGCAAAACAGTATTTTTCTACCGAATCAACCAAAACAGCCCAATAAAGTACTGATTATTAGTACTGAGGTTAAGTGACGATCGGTTTGAAAAACATTGTTTTGCTATTCTCTGCTTGCTAGCTAGCGTAATACCGACAGTTCCAGGAAAAATTATCCGTTGAATAACTAATTATTATCAATGGATAGTTATATCAACGACAACCGTCCTCTATAAAAGGCAGCTGCCCACCGAGATTGCCTCGTTCGAGCGATGCTTCACTAAAGAATATCCGACTCGGTACGACGATGAAGAAGTCACACCGAGAAGACGAACAACGTGGACCATGGACTCATATCATCAACGGCTCTGAGGAAGACTAAGACGTCGAAACGTTAGCCGAATAAGCATCTTTATCAACCTCCTGTTAGCTTAACAATGTAAGAAGATTTCATGCAGATCACAGCTCAGGTAGAGATTATCGAGTCTGTGAAAATCGAAAGACTAGTGAGCAGCAAGGACCAAGCAACAAAGCATGGATAATTTGACAAGAAGACGGCGACCCTTACTGTATGGCTCGAAGTGGACATAGGTTACTGTAAGAGTAGTGACTCATTCCCAGTTATTGTTTTCATAAGGTTGCAGATGTTAACAGAAAAAGAAATTACAAAGCCCTCTGCAGCTGTTGCTTTTGCAAGTGTGCAAGTGTTAACATTGCAAAGGTCGGATGTTAAGAAGTGATTTGTAAATAGTACTAGAGACCAAAGAAAATAATCTCTACAACATGAAAAGTATTCCTAAAGAATATTCCATACTTCATGAAGAATATGCTATATACTCTATAGGATTTTAGTGCATTGCTCTAATTCGTTACCACCCAAAAACCACATCGACGATGCGTTATGACATTTTTCCGAGAATGGCGAATGCGAAGACGTTAACTCTACAGGGTCTTTAGCTTACCTCATTTTATCCCATAGACATAGGGGCCAATGCGCTAAAATACATGACCTATTTTAGAAAACCCGGCGTGAAAAAGAAATGATGTAGACTTGTGAGTGGTAGCGCAGAAGTCTGCACACTGACGAAATAACTGATATGCTTAGTGATGATTTGTTCTGAATTTGTCTCCACATCCAGATGTCATAATAAAATCAGTTGAGAGGTTTTTAAATTATTTCAATGTTGAATGCTGAATCTCGTCCGTTCAAAACAGGTGGTGACGTATAATACCTATACCAGACTATACTAGCATCCTTATTATTTTAACATCAATGGCACGCAATCGTCCTTGACCCATATGGACCATAGGGACAATCTTGGAAAAGCTCCACCTCAGTCCGAGATCCGTACGTTCCCGTCTAGCAAAAACATCTCGTAAGTGGCACATAGAAGTTTTCCCACCAATCACAAGTTATTATGAAATACGAATCATGCATCTACTACAATACAGAACATTCGCACACTAAAGGATAAAAAGGATTAAGACCTTGGCGTTGATCAATTCCTGAAGGAAACGCCATATTCGACTTTATTAAGCATTATTGGAGGTGATTGAATGCATATCCAGTCTGTACAATGATTCGGGTAACCTACCGATGTATTGAGCCAGTGCTGCTATCCTTCTAGACAAAACTCGCACCAATTTTCTGACCTCGGCGGGATAGAGGCTTGGTGAACCTGGGAGGCGCGATCGATCCCATGTGTATTGCACGGCACCTCTAACCACTACACTTCACGAGCCACCTTTTATACTTCACAATTCACAACAGACAGCTTATAGCAGACGTTCGCTTGTGGCGAGAAGTCGTGTGAGTATTCTTCGCTTGCTTTACAAAGAAAAATGTTGCCGACGAGCACATTACTGGGATGTCCACACCGTACGAGTACAGTTCACGGTTGCTACAGAAATAATCCGTCCTTCTACGTCATGAACTACGAAAATCAGGAACTTTCGTGCATTATAAATAGTGTTCACGCAAAATGATATGTGCGTAGTCAAGTCTTTTGACGTCCTTTTCGATTGAGCGCGACAACAGGCGCAGCTGCCCCGCTCTGTTCTCGTGCCTCTCACGTGCTCTTTTCATCAGCGTTCCTGTTGATCACTCTTCGTGAAGTGTGAGAACGTCCACAGTGTTGTTTCATTTGACTCTTCATAACTCTCGGAAGCGATGGTCCGTGTCAACACCGAGTCACAACGTTGTATTGTGCTGAACATGGATGCAAACGGAGTGGCTCGACTGATTTTCGAGACTGATCGCCGTACGTTTACTGTGAGTTACTAGTTACAGTTTCCACGTATACTGTGGTTTGTTTTTCTTATGTTAGAATGAGGAGAAGAAGAATGAAATGAAAAGATGAAAGAATGGGTGTTGATTGTAGTTCTAATTCATCACCATTGCATTTTCAGTTATTCTTTTTTAATGGGAACCGCTGTTAATTTTCTCATGGTTCCTTACGGAAACTTTACAGCAGTTCAAGTCACCTTGATTTTATGAGTGAAACCATACCATCATATTTTACTCATTGCTGAACAGGACTATCGAGAACCATCCCTTCATATTTTATGATTTACGGAACCTAGTGGAGTCAAAATGAAAGGGAACAGCGACGCTTCCCTGACTTGTGAAACACAGTGCTTCAGCTATTCTTTTTTTTTCTAAATTATTATTTTCCGAAGCTGCTAGATCGTAATTTCCACTTTGTTCCTTCTCAAAGTCCTGATTCGCTGTCTTCATGTCAAACATTTCAACTGCAACAGAACCACATTTCTAGGAATACTTTCGTTTTTCTACTTGTTTGGAACAATTGAATTCGTCTTAGATCTGCATCCAATTTACAGTAGGCAAAAAACATAAAGCGAGGATTGTTTAAATATAATGTTAAGCTTTAATTTTCCGCCCACTATAATTTTTCACAGCAGGGTATAGTGTGAATTACAACTACAACGTTACAGAGATATTCGCAAAACTTGGACTCCGGGCCAGATTGAGCCACGATTTCCCTTTCCGGGCTTGCGTACTACACACTGCACCACGAAGGCCCTCGCTGGGCGTTTTTCTCAGCTAGTTTTTTTACCTAACACTGCCATCATCAATCACCAGATCATTTCCGCTGACGGGTGATTGCTAATGGCAACGTTAAGTAGAAAACTAGCTGAGAGAAACACAGAACAAGGGTCTCCGTGGTGCAGTGTGTAGTGCGCGAGTCCCGGAGGGAGAAATCGTGGTTCGATCTGGCCTGAGGTCTAAGTTTTGCGAATATTTCGGCATCATTGTTTAAGTATAGTTCGAAACTTTATTAATTACATCTATTAATTTTCCGAATGAATGAAAACAAGAGTACGAACTAAAACCAAGTAAAGTCTAGATCTTCATTGCGATATCTCTTGGCGGTGCTTGCAAGCTTATGACTTTTTATTAAGGGTGTGGAGAATTACTCTATAAAATGGAGAATTCTCTACCTACCTAGCAAATATTCTGTATAATTGTGTAATTGTGCGTATTTAATAACGGAACTGGTTGTGGCCACACAGCAGAGGAAGTGAGCTGGGCGACACCATAAATGTAAAGGGTCACTGTTCTTCACATAACATGAATTTTTGGATTATTTGTTTCAAGGCGGCATTTAGGGTATTCTCGAGACGAGCAATGGCGAAACAATCTCCATCAATGGCAAAGTCACCGAAGGTGCTCCTGAACCGCACACATGTTCTGAGCCGTACATTATGGACATCTTCATAGGTATAGTCCATTTAATACTTCGTTTCAGATGCCTATATCGGGCCAAGCATCCGGAATCATTTTCCGGTCACGTCTTGCAGCCTCATAAACTCATTATAATTGTCGACTGTATTCGCTCTGTGTAAAGGCTGTGACACTTAATAACTTCGATTGATCGATTGCACTCCTAACGGTATGAGGAAATTGCGACTTCTTTTCGTAGTCCATAGATTAGAGTCTTATTCAAGAAAAATCGGCAAACGCATCTAATTTTATGACCCCTTTTCAAAATCAGTTTTATACTTTGGAAAACATTGCTTGTTAGCAAATTTTGTTAGGAGGAACTTTCCCTACTTTTGAGATTAAAATAGTACGTCACAAGTTTTTATGTCACCATTCGACTTTTTCTTGGCATTTTCGCAACCTACCGTTGGACTGTCATAACGCTCTTGGGAACTAGCATTCTACTTCGAAATAAGTGTCGTTATAATCAGTACATGCCAGTTTACAAATTCCATTCTCCCAAAATATGGTAGTCTAGCGTTTATGAAGTCTTTAAAGGTGTTTTTGATGTCCTGTTCACTTATGAAGGTTTTCCTTCGGTATGGATATTTGAAAAGAAGTCCACGGGCTACACGAAGTGGGACGATTTTCATACATTAACTATGTCACTACCTGAATAAGATCTGAATCTGTGAAGGAGTGAGTGCACACTGCTTAGTATCATAAGAGCCACAGGACTGCGTAGTACATAGTGCATTTTCCTCGGTTCTGTGTCCGGGTACACGAGTTGATTGTAGTTAAATTCTATCGTGATTGTATATCACATTGAACAAGAGCTCTATATTTCCGAACGCAATTTAACCACTCTTGTTCGAAGTGTGTATTGAGAGAGAACTCCTACATTTAGTCTGTTTACAAGTAGTGTGTTCTAGTCTCTCAAACCTGCTTCACGCTCCACTGGTAAGTTTCCAAATACTGATTTTAGAACGTTTAAGCTGACAACGCAATTCCATCTGAATCTTTTAGTATGTATTGAGATAAGAAAACCGTCGTTGCCATCGTAGTATTCTTTTATTCTTGTCAGGAACTCACTTTTCCAAATTCTTCTCTGGATAAAACTAAGTTGTTTGTGAAACAAAATGGAACTAGAGTCTTGGAAAAGTTACAATTCATTGTTTTATAGTTGACGGCGAAGCTGGTTCATCCTTCAAGCTAAGTTCTGTCCACGTATTCATGAACGATCTGCAGGTTTCAATCGAAAACCCAGCGATCAAATTTTCCACTGAGCAGCGATTTATCGGAGCAAAGTGAGCGAGTCTTTATTTCTTATTCATCTTGTATCTCTTTACTTTTGTGAAAGTGAAAAACTAGTAATTTCTGGGACATATATGGGTGGTCAGAGGCGCTATGCAATACACATGGGATCGCCACAGAGTCTCCAAGACTTCCACTCCTCCTGCGTCGGCAAATTGCTACCAGACCTATCTAGCAGGATAGCAGCATTGGCTCGGTAGATCGATAGGTCACCGAGAATCATTGTACAGGTCAGATATGCATTCAGCCCCCTTCAACGATGCTTAATGAAGTCAAATGTATGTCGCATCCCTCAGGGATTGATCAGTGCCGAGAGCTTTAACCTTTATATGGGTAAGTTTTTGCATTGAAGTTTTCATTCTCTCAAACAGATGAGTGGTGTTCGTTATCTATTGGACACGCACACCGTTTAGTTAACCTTATCACATTGCATAGAGCACGGTGCATGGGAGAAGATGCAATAAACATCTAAGTGAGATTTTCCTACTGCATTTGTTATTTATTCAGTTGCAGAGCGGATGTCGTTATTCAGCAATATATGCAGCCAAGTATGACTGATGACAAAAAGGAGGTCTACGTTGGACCAATGAAAGTGAGTCTAAACATCGCGAGCTATCAAAACAGCATAGTAGAACCTGCAACACAAAGTTGTTCTATTTGCTATGTGATACCATATTTGTTGCGTCCATTAAACCTTGGTCCTTGCGCTGCATATTCATGTTGAGGTGGTGAATACGTTTATTTGATGTCTATTCGTCACAGATTAGAGGTTACAATCGTCTTCTGGTAATATTTAGCACATTTGCGTTGACAAGCTAAAGGATAAAGGTCTCAGCGTTGAGCAACCCCTGGGGATGTGAATACGACCCGACATGTGATGCAATGGTCGGAGGCGCCCTGCAACACACATGTGGAACCGATCCCCGGGCCCATGGCCCACCAAGCCCTTCAGGGCCAGCAGATTTGTACCACACTTGTCTAACAGGACAGCAGCAGTGACTCGATACATCACTAGGCCACCGTAAGTTATTGTAAGTTATTGTACAGGCTAGATACGCATTCAGTCACCTGTAACGATGCCTGATGAAGTCGAATTCATGGAGCATCTCTCAAGGATTTGTCAACGCCGAGAGCTTTATCCTTTAGCTTATTGACGCGAATGTATGGAATAGTATCAGAAAACGACTGTTACCTCTGGTTTGTGATGAGTATTTTTGAGTATTGGTTCGCGTCGATATGCATTGTTATTAATGGATACTTGTGTACGTGCCATAAAAAAGGTGATTGGAATGTACCATTGTGCACCTTATTCTAGAGCATTTCTTTTCCCGCGAGAACTATGTCTGTGGTGTATTTTTGTACGAACTCAATAGCGTTTCTAGCGTAGATACTATACTGGGCAATGTCCTATAAAAAGTTCCGTGTAAAGGCTATAGTTTACAAAAAAAAAATCGTTTTAAACGAGTTCCGATGGATTCAGAAAGGATTCACCAGTTCTTGTGCGGTAATTAAGACTGACTGCGACCAACGTAGAATATAAGAAGTCTATAGTGCAAATTTGCGAATATAGGAGTCGTTCAGGAGTTCCTTCCCTTGTTGTACAGATATAGCGCCTTAAAAGATTGCTAGTAAGGAATACTTGATGTCTCTGCATCAGCGGCGATCTAGTGGCAAGCATTTTGTATGCGAGTAGGGACTAGATATTGTCATTACTGTGTGAATACCCATCATTAAACAATGTCTTCACTGATAGGAAGTTCTTTTTTCCATAAGTCTCCTGTAACCCACATTTGTTTCACGTGAATAAGACTTTAAATGCAATATTTTCTGTTACCTGATTTTGTACATCTACTGAGGAGAAATTCCCCACTATTTAGCTCTTTCTGATGGCAAACGAAAACCCGCCGGAGTCAATACGACGCCCGTCCATGTGTGAGCGCGGAACTATCTTAAAACAATCCGATGACTTCTTTGCTTAGTTTTTTTTCCAACCGCTTATGTGACGTATGGGTTCACCAGTAGTGGACAGATTTATAATTCCACATTCACAGATTTCATAACTTTATCTGAACTCTAGAATCTCACCAGAGCTCTATCACGTATATTCTCTTGATTCAACAAGGCAGAATGGAAGTAGCTACTCTTCCAGAAAATATAACGTCACTTAGTCACTTGTTTTATTTCATACCGAATCAAGAAAGTTAAGCAATATATGACTGGTCAACATTATTACTCTCGTTTTTGTTTTTGTGCTAGCACCTATTTACCTCTTATTATTAAGCCATCTCAAGTACTTTCGTGCACTTTGTACCGATTGTATTTGGTTAATGTAGCGTATTACAGTAAAGTAAACATGCAATACTTTGTTACTGATGTTACTAACTAGACGCAAAGGACAACCGTTCGTTATTGATTAATTAAAATCCCAATTCTTTCGTTACTGGAGAGGAACACTTGCAATGAAGCACAAGTTGTCCCAGTACTAGTGTTGTTATACTCGTACTATTCTTCGACATGACGTGGTTCCAGTACATTTAGACTATTCGGTAAGAGATTGGATACTTGTTTAGCATTAGAATCACCCATCGATTGCCGATATTCACGTTGCTCTTGGACTGATGAATTTAGATATGGTATCGGCTTTGACTTCGGCATCAATTCTTTCTCCGCAAAATATCCTATCGTCCCTATAACTGCTGCCACGGGTAGCACCAGGTAGTACGAAAATCGAGTTCCTGAAAGTTAAAGAATATTTTGGATGATCAAGGATATTTCAGCATTAAGGTCCACGAAATAACAGTTCACCAGTTCGTCTTGAATATTGGAACAACTTCGACTGAAGTGAATCAAGACTTACAATATGCATGGCCTCTTGAATACCTCTAACAATGGTTTCATCTCGCCTCAATATTTTAAGTTGTTGTAGCAGTAGTACGACGAAACGAAACGAGATAACATAAAGCTCTCAAGGATATCAACCAACATACTTGGACACTTGGATATCTGGATGGCCCGTCTTCACTGGTTCTGCGTGCCCCAGCAAATTTCCGTTTTTTCGGAGTTTTGCTGGTTTAGCTATTGTTGTTCTCCGGAGTCCTAGCCCCGCCAAAATTTGCCCGGGTCGTCACCACCACAAGCAACCGCCGCCCTTGTGGAACAGAGGGAGATTTGCCACCACGTGACTAGTTTAATACCAGGGTTGGTGGTCAATTCTGGTATTGGTTTACTTTTGCTTGGGTTTCCTAAAGGAAACGCCAGACTCCTTCTTAGTTTGGGAGACCATGCCAGTGAGATGAATCCTCCGCTGTACATCGCAGCTCGACACCAAGCAACACTTCTCAGCCAGGATGAAGCCGTGGACCGTTGAGAGGATCGATCTACATACCACACATATGGAACAAACGATTATTTTTCACTTGATTGCACATCTTCTATCTGTACAGGGTTTTTAAAGCAATGGTTATGGGAGTAGGTCTTGAAAGTCACCTTCCTTCAGCTCAATATCTGTCCGAAGGAAAACAACTAACAATTACCACCGAGTTCTCCCTAACATAAAGTTGCGCAATATACAGTTTATCAACTCGAAAACATGTTGGACACCATACCGTCATTCACATTTCTGAACTGAGCTTTCTCAGGAGGAAACACTGTGCTTTCTTATGATACTCCTCGAAATAAAAACAACACGGAAACAAATGAAGTCACTGCTTTTCAAGGAGAACACGTCTAAGAGAACCTCATAACGGAGAACTTCAAAGTCACAATTCTACCAGAAGGATTATGTTCTCCAGTGTGTAGAAACCGTTCCAGATTTTCAAATGAATTTGGATTTGGTGAGCACAAAACCCTCACCAGTCATCTTTCTGATACTTTGAATTTCGCCGAAAACTAGGATGAAATGGGTAAGTTGAAACTGTTGTAAAGCGAAATCGGAAGGGAACGCCAGGTAACAGAGTTACAGGGGATCTATAGGTGAACCAGAAATCGTGATTTACTTTCCATTTGCTAATATAAACCTTGTAATTCACTTCAGTTGTCTGTCGCCCTATGATAGTGAGAGCATGGAGTGTTTCTCGGCGTCGAACTATGCATCCATCAAAACAAAGAGCAGAATAAATAGCCAAGTAAATATTGGTAACAACCTCATGTTAGCTTATCAATGAAGCCAGGTACAAAGAGTAGTCTTTGGGATGAAAAAGAGTGCTACATTTCCAAACGGAAGCACAGCTAACTGTACATTAATATCGGGATTCCCTGCAATAGTGGAAGGAACCAAGTCGCAAAGCGATAAACTTGCCTAGATCCAGACGGCAAAGTCTACGCGTAACTACTGCGAGGCGTTGATAAACTTCCTTCTGTTAATCGAATGAGCGTGAGCATTTCAGCGCAGTAACTTCACAAAAAATCGAATAAATAGTGCACTTATTACTTCATTACGAGTTCATCTTCAGTTCCACTACAATCCATCCATGTATCTTTAGCTGATGGGGCAGGCATAAGGTTCCTACTGCTAACTCTCCTAAGCTGACCTAGAATATCAGCAGATGGAAATGTTTCTTAAATCGTGTAGTTTGCCGTTGATATCTTCCTTGTCCTTATCTTGATCCCTCATTACAACACAAATTAGCGAAGAAAAAACGTCCTTCACCGATCTCCTCATATTATTGGATAACTCAACCGCAATCGTGGAAAATACCGATACGTCTATGTGGTGGTATACAAATGTCTTACAAACCAAAGTTTTCAGTCCCTAGGTGGAGCGAATACATGCGTTGGGAAGACAGGCATATGTGAATACTTGGATCATCCGTCCTGATTGCGTGGGTCCCAGCAAAATTTCCTTTTTTTAGAGTTTTGTTGGTTTAGCCGTTATGGCTGCCTGAAGTTCCGAGCTCAGCCTGGCCAAAGTCTGCCCTAAGTCCTCACCGTCACAGGCAGACGCCGCCATTGTGGATCAGAGAGAGATTTGCCACCATGAGACTAGTATGGTACCAGGACATTGGTTGATCATGGTATTAGTTTACTGCTAGCTGGGGCACCTGACGGAAACGCCGGACTGTTTTTCAGTTTGGAAGACTCCGCCAGGGGGACGAATTTCTCCGCTGTACACCGCAGCCCGACACCCAGGAACACTTCTTAGCCACGATGAGGCGGTAAACCTTTGAAAGGAAGACAGATATACACTAGAAATAATGAAGAGCAATCAGCACTACTTACCTGCTGCGTAGATGATTGGCCACATATACACTCTCAACGCAACATGTAACCTATAAGTAAGGCAACTTTCATAAGGAACGTTAATCCACTGCATCCAGTTTTGGAAGAAAGCGTATGGTCACTGTTTTAAGATGAGGAGCAATAGGACAAGAAACGAGTAATCAAACGAAAGAACTTGACAGGACTGTGACACACAAGGAGGATGAACTACGGTTAGAACAACCAGTCACTTGTAATGATGTACCACCAAAAACAGATCAGACTAAAACATTTGTTCACCCCATTCAGTCCCGAAAAAGCAGTCTATCAACCTCGTGTTAGCTCATATATGAAAGAAGGTACATTAGAACACTCGTATTTTTGGAATAGATTGGAAGGATTCGATGGTGGTATGAAAATCCGCTTAGATTTTCACTTTTGTTAGAATCCTGGAAACGATAGGAAACCCGGAGAATCATAAGTATAAATTCGGACTTACTTGATATTTGAACGGCCTGTCCTCATTAGTTGTGTGGGCTTCAGCATAATCACGATTTTTTGGAGATTTGCTGGCTAATTCATCGCGGTTCCCTGGAATGCCGAGGTCAGCCTCGCCAAAGTCTGCCCCAGGTCTTCACCACCACAGGCATTCGTCGCGTTTGTCTATTAGAGGGATATTTGCCACCATACAACTTTGATACCAGGAAGGTGGTGAATCCTGGTATTGGCTTACTCTTAGCTAGGCATCCTGATGGAAACGCCGGACTCCTCAGCTTGGGAGACCCTGCTGGGACGAATCTCCCGCTGTACATCGCAGCCCGAAACATCGAATTTCAGAAACGGAATTTCTTACTCCACAAAAAGGAAACTACTAGAAAGCCACGGAAAAATCACAGAAAGCATAAAAATATTCGCATAAAAGAATACAAGCAAAAAGTTTTTACTTCGTATTATGTACCAGTAGAGTCTGCAGATCTCCGTCAACCAGATTACAAGTACATACATCCTTATTCTATCAAAATCAAATTCTAGATTTCTTTATCTCAGGGAAAGTGTTTCGTTCCTTTTTTATCGACGACACTTATATTTTGAACCATTTCGTCTGGTAGGACACGATGGTATAAGGGTATACCGTAGTGGTTAGTGATGCCGTCGATCAGGAAACAAAGGCGCTAGTTCGATACCCACTCCAACGGTTTCTTTCAATCCACATGGGAACGCCTTAGACTGGTTATCTTCAAGTTTGTAAGATATTCACAAAGAAGATGAAATCCTCAAGCAGCAGCCGAAACAACACGAAAAAGCTGGAGGATCTTCGTGGATGTTAGATGCGAGGAAGCGAATCGAATACAAGAAGTGGTGGGATCCTCACAGTAGAAGTAATCACGGGTCATGTAAAATGTAAAATGCAAAAAAAAACGACACAATGGTGTTTACCTATGTATCGTTGGTGTTTATCTTTCCAACGGTTTACCGCCTCATCGGTGGCTGGGACGTATTCCTGGTTGTCGTGCTGCGATGTATGGCGGGTGTATTCATCTCCCTGGCAGGGTCCCAAGCTGAAAAGAAGTCCGGCATTTCCATTATGAAGCCCATATTCCATTTTTTTGGGAAACCTCATAGAAAGCGGCTCTGAAGAAGGCGAAATCCGCCGAAACGTCAGCTTAATCGTGAACAAAGAATAGTAACACCTCGCGTTTGCTCAACAAAAATACGAAGAAAATCAAGAATTTCAGTTTCGTTCCAGTTAAGAGGAAAAAGAAACTGAAAAACAAAATACACGTCAACACATTGGACAATTGCCGAAATGTAAGCATATTCTACAAAATCGCACATGCCGTTAAGGTGACTAAGCAAAGTCTCTCCTTCAAGTCTGCGTTGCTCTATACCCTCTAGGTGGTAGTTGTCGAAAAGCGAGCACGGCATCGAATGCTCTAATCTATGAATCGTGCTCTTCGAGTGAACATAGTGAAATCATGGAGCAATTTGGGCGAAGCTTAATACGATCGCCGTTTTTCAGTAGTGTCAGGATTAGTGTTATTGTCGTCCTTCAGGTGTTATACCTACAAACTATGAACTAGTCTCCACAATGGCGTTGCAATAACTAAGCACCCTGAATTAGTAGCCTTAGTGATATCCAATCTCATGACCATCTTCTTGCGCTTGCAACCCTTCAATGGTCGAGATGTTTGCCGTTCTGACTTTGCTGTTATCAAAACAGCGGTGTTTCCTGACACTGATTATCATCAAGTTGATCTTTTGAACATAAAGACTGAACTGAGCTCATGCGATCGTATTATGGATTAAGACCTTTGCATAAAGATTGTAGTTCAGTGACCTTTGAAGGTGCCTCACAACGGTCAGTAACACGGCAAACCATTTAGCCGTAGACTGATCACATAGGTTATGAAAAAGTTTTATTCTTTTTATTAATGTGTCACATGACTGACAAGTTATTTGTACAGAGGTACGCAGTTAAGAAAGCTGGAATATACGACTTTATTATAACATCAGAGATCAATTCAATCGAGGCATTTTGAACACTGGCTGTAATTCGGTGTCTGGCTCTTCTTCTTCTGGGGCTGTGGTTTTTTCTTGGAAGATAGGCTTTGGTTGCGTCTTACGATAAGCCTTGTCTACATAGATCGGATTTTTCGCAGCCTGGATACAAAAATGAATTATAAAGACATCTATGCGAATGTATGCTAGTAGCGTATTTCAACACTGCACCTCATTTGTACAAACAACCGTGGTAGTGAGAAATATAGGGAACTAACTTCTTCAGCATGTCGCAGTATACTCGTTCGCACATCCGTATCTTCCATGAATGTCTTATTTTTCAATGTTCCCATTTGCTGAGCTACATATGAATGCAAACTACCACCACTAGCAACCACTGGAATAAAAAAAATGATCATACGGAACACTTTCGTTTCACTCCACTAAAGGATCCTATAATACTTAAAACTTCTACATCCTTTAAAGCACTACAAGTTCAGTGTTTTGGTCATTTGTAGCGCTAGATATGAAGTCGATAATGTAAAATTTACATTTGTTTTAAATCACTGAGTGATGGGACCATTAATGGTGCCTGTTTTTGTATAGTAGCAGATAAAAGTTCCTTTCTTTTTAACAACAACTTACGACGCTACTAGTATCAAATGCGGTTTTATGCAGAAATTTAATCAATCGAATACCTCTTCCATTGGCACTTCTTCCAATTGGAACGTCAGCTGGTTTCCGAAACTGTGGTCGTTGCTGGTTATCCATCATGCGGAGGTATTTTTTCAGTCGAAATCCGGTGACTTCCTTTTCTTCTCCTTCTTCTCCCCGCGGTTGGAACATTTCCAGTGTGAGTGCTAAGAAAGAAAAGAATTAATACACTACAAATGGATGTGGGTTCTACAACGATAATGTCACTGGCGGCGTAAAATTAACAGGAAAACTTAATAAGAAAACTAGAAGGGAATAAAATGAGATAAAAGTGGATGGCCAACAGCTATATTATTCCCTCACTGCTAATAACGAGAGAATGAGTAGCGCAGTGGTAGCGGTATCGTTGAGCATGGGCATGGTGGTGATTCGACCCCGTCTCTAGCACAACAAATCTCCCATCTCTCCTTTCGTAAATTCTATACCAGGTTTGTCTGGGAACAGTTCACTCCCTGCAATCTAAATAAAGAAGACTTAGCACGACAGGATACGCGGGAAAATCGACTCAACCATAATTGGAAATTCATAAAGAAAAAATCCTCAGGCAACAGCCGAAGCCACAAGCAAAAAGTTCGAGAACCTTCACAGATGATGGATGCGAGGAAACGAATCGAATTCAAGAAGTACTGGGATTCACACAATGGATTTTAATAGCAGTTATGTAAATTTTTAAAGTGCTTATAATATCGTCCTTATTACTTCATGCACTAACCAGATGGATAGAATGATTGCTGATTACGAAGGCGCTTTAGAAAAAATAGGTCCTCGGTTGAAGTTTCAGAAAACGATCCTTATACGGATGGCATTCATTTCTGGTGTTCCACACACGCTCAAAGGGATGGACATATCTTTGTCGGGAATTTAACGTGATGAACGGACAGCTCCAAAACAATGTAGGAAAGAAGCAGCAGCTTAGCAATTGCTTGTAGAGCACCATGACACACTGAAGAAGACTACGAACACCCATTTTTAACCACTTTTTCGATACTGCGATTCTTCCTATTCCAACGTGTCCTGAGAAGTGATCGGTACTAGGACGTAAGTAATGAAGTGAGCCTGTAAAGTTAAGAATATCCCGTATCAGGCAAGTAAGAAAGAAATCCTAGATTCCGATTTACTTTGAAAATCAATGTTCAGAGAATCTTCTGTTTACGTCAAATATGTTCTAAACACATGTTGAACCATTATAATTGGGTCTCACAGGAGGTTGAACTCGCATCAGAAAGACCATTGATCAAATAGTCAATATATTTAGTTCTTGGAGTTTGTCGAATGAGCAGAATCCATGATGCAACCCTATCATGGGAACATGAGCAAATGGAGTACTTGCTGGCGTTCTCATCAGCCACGCTATGCTCAACGAGAAGACGAATGATAGATGCTTTCAATGACCCACAAAATCCTACCATCTAATAAACAATCATGAATAATCAGAAATATGATGTATTATTCCATTACTTCGTACCATCAGTTTACCGCCTCATCGTGGCTGGGAGGTATTCCTGGGTGTCGCGCTGCGATGTACAGCGGAGGGATTCATCCTTTCTGCAGGGCCTCCCAAGCTAAGAAGGATTCCGGCGCTTCCATCACGAAGCGCAGCTAAGAGTGCACCAATACTAAGATCCACCACCGTCCTCGTATGAAGCTAGTCGCATGGTAACAAATCTCCTTCTGATCCACAAAGGTGACGACTGCAAGTGGTAGGTAGTGAGGATCTGGGGTAAACTTTGGCCAGGCTGACATCGACTCCAAGGAACTACAACAGTTAAACCAGTAAAACTCCGGAAAAATGGAAATTACGCTGGTGTCCGCATAAAAAGTGAAGATGGGCCATCCAAATATACAAGTAAGTAGGTATTCCATTAGTCCAGAGTACTTCAACTTACGAGATAATATCATTTCCTCACGAACAAATTCGTTAGCACGATTTCTTCTGATCGGTTTTGCAATGCATGTCATCACACCACGATTGGATAAACTTTGATCGTAATATATTCTAGAAACAATACTAGTAGTTTAAATTCTTAGAGTAGTACAGAAAAAAATCGATGTTGTCATAATGACACAATTTACATTTGGTACAAACCTTAACGTCCCATCACTAAAACCAACCAAGATTTGATTCAACTTAGGGTGCCAACAGATTTTTGTACAACTCTGAAAACATTATGACTGTTACCAAAAAGCTTATTGCACCTTGACTGTAATACTTTTTGTGTAGGAAAATAGAGAAACAACGTTATTTAAAATATCAACTAACTATTCCTGGGTATTCGATTTTGTAGACAAGTTCGAACGTATCCGCACCAAAAAAGAGCAACATGCCAGGCATATTCGTATTTGTAGATGAGGTTCCAGTATATATAAGTTCACCATGAGGAGAGAATCCACAGTCAGTGCTAAAGTTTTTGAGATGACAAGTACAAGAAAACCTAACAAGTTCAACCTTTTTTGTGAAACAGCACTGGATTAGATAGTTTGTTACAATCTTATTTAGGTGAGACATAAATCATTGCTAGAGCTATAATTTCTCACCCGTAATATTTTATACTTTGCAGTTACGAATTACTATCCTTGAAGATGAAACGTTGAATGTACATCAATACTGAAAATCTGTCTAATAATAAACCTTTTAAACGCATTCTCCAAATCAGCCTTTTCAAGGATAGGCGCTTTGTTGTTTTTGATTGACCACATCTTCATACAATCGTCCAGTCCTCTTGTTAGAATCTTCTGAGAATCTGGAGAGAAAGTCATTGACGTGATCGGACCTTTGTGAGCATTTCGAACAAGGTAGAATGTGTTTACCTAAAGAAGACAATTAATATTAAAGGATAAAAAAGGATAAATTTGATTTGTCCTTGAATAATGCACCATGCATTCGACTTCATTAATCATCGTTGGAGGTGAGTGGATGCAAATTTAGCTTTTACGATGACTCACGGTGGTCTACCGAAGTATCGAGCCTGTGCTATTATCCTCTCAGACAACTCTTGTTCCAATTTGCCGACGCCGGAGGGATGGATGGCTTGGTGAGCCTGGGGCGCAGGTATCGATTCCATGTGTACTGCAGGGTGCACTGCGCTACACGCGCCGTTAATCATTAGTATTATAGGGGAAATACCGTAGACCACTCACATATAGATTCCCATATTTCCAGACTTGAATAGATCCATCGTCGCAACCAGCCGCAATTAACTTTCCGTCCATCGAGTAGCAACATGTCTGTGGCATTGCCCGCTTCCCATTTGCAGTTTTCGTTTTAATCACCTTTGAGGAAGAAGATAGAAAGATATCCCTAGCAATTAACATTATGGAGACAGAATGGACTGTGAAAATAATCAACCACTTTTGATGATTAAAGATCAACGAATTCGAATACTCTACGGTACCTTCCTATGTGTATTTATTGTTTTCGTCATGATTTTGAAATCTGCCAGACTCCATAACCGAACAGTTCTGAAATCCTAACGATTGACTCAAAGTTTGACATACAGGTACTTGATATCGATACTTATTGAAGGCTCGAATGAGAAGCCTACCCGTCATCTCCACATGTCATAAATTCATCCTTGATAATAGGGTTAAACTGACAACAATTGATAGCTGCTGTGTGTCCTTTCGTATGGCTAACGTCAACGAGGTACTGATCTCCTACACAAAGACTGATAAGGTTGCTTTAAAACAGATTTTATATAGAGGAAACTAAGTCACATGAAAATTATTGTTCTTATGGATTGGATCTACGACAAGATTAAAAGGCTGCTAAAAAGGCTAAAAAGGGTTAAGAAGAAAGCTAAAAACACAAACCTCGTACTGTTTCTGCCCATTGCTTGCCAGATCTATCCAATAAATGAACCTGGGCCTTACTACTACAAATAAGCATTATTTCTCCATTTGCGCTAAACGCTATGTCGTTGATTATGTGGCTAAAAGTAGTATTTTCGTATATAAAAAAAGACAGGATAGCCCACAAAGGATGCGCAGACAAGAGGTATGGTGACGAAAATTAAAACATCACGAAAAGAAAAACTTCAGTAGAATTCCTCTCACCTCTCACAAGGGAAAAGTTCCTTATCTGCGCGTAGACTCATGTCCATCTTTTGAAAGTCAAATAATTTCACTTGGTAATCAACACCACCGGAAGCAAATCGTATTCCATTCGGCTCGAAACGAAGAGCTGATACCTATATATTGGCACTATTCCATTTACAGAAATTACACTTTATTTTGAAAAGAAAAAACGAAAAAGCCTTTTAAAAATTGGTTCGCATGTCCCTCTAAAAGAACGCACTGGTTTTCCACTGTGAATAAGCTTAGCTTCACATGAAGTAGGAATAAGATTAACTGTTGGAACCTGAAAATAGCACATGATGATCTCTGCATGATGATTTCTAAGATAAATGATTAAGGCAGTGTTTATGGAAACAAATTAAATTCAATGGAAGCAGTCGTTTTTCTAGTAACATACCCCTTCTCCAGCATAGTCCGCAAATTCTTCACCATCATCGTCGTCATCATCATCATCATCATTTTTATCACCAGAGGCACTTTCATTAACAATTATGGAATGAGATCTAGACTTAATATTCTTGGTGACGATTACACTTTTGTCTGGCACGAAACCGGGAGGCATCACTGGCAGAAAATCTGAAGCAGAAGTCATAAAAGTACTGAAGGATAAACTCTTCGGCGTTGATCAATCCCTGAGGGAGGCGCCATGCATTCGACTCCATTCGTAGCATCGAGGTGATTGAATACATATCTGGGCTTTACAATGACTCACGGTGGCCTGCTCTTGTATCGAGCCAGTGTTGCTATGCTCCCAGACAATTCTGGTACCAATTTGACAACCCCGAAGAGATGGAAGGCTTGGTGAGCCACGGGCGCGGGCATCGATCCTATATGCGTGTCACAGGCTGCCTCTTCCGACTCATACCGAGTTTTATTGTCAAATAAATAAAGGACAAAGAATAGAGCTCTTGGCGCTGATCAATCACTAAGGGATGCGCCATGCATTCGACTTCATTAAGTATCGTTGGAGGTGATTGAATGCATATTTGGCTTTTAAAATGGCTCGCGGTGGCCTACCGATGTATCGAGCCAGTTGTTCTTTCCTCCAATACAAGTCTGGTACTAATCTGCCGAACCTGGAGAAATGAAAGGTTTGGTGAGCTTGGGACACCGGGGTCGATCCCAGGTGTATTGCAGGGCGCCTCCGACAACTGTACTACACGCGCAGAAATCATATTAACACGAAACGACGCCAAAAGTCGACTTACCATCTTCCTCACTAACGTTACCATTGTCTTTACTTAGAGTGTCTTCTGCCTTAAACACAATGAATGAGTGCGCAAAAAGAAATATAGAAATTGTAATGAGAACACTCACACTTTGCTTTTCAGATTCTCCACTTCTCTGAGAAAATTGTGCCTGACCAGCCTGTAAATGCGAAGCGAATAAAATCGTTAGCAAACTGGAACAAAAACCCACAGAAAAAACGGCACATTGAAAAAAACATATAAAATGTTATTAACTGCTGTCACCTTCCTGGTTTCCTCAAAAATGGCATTGAAATCGAACACACGAGCTTTCTTATCAGCGTTTCTTGTCTTTTTATCTGAAGTAGAAGAGTAACCAGTCAGGTATACAATAATATAAGGGCAAGAGATCGTTGCGAACGGCAATGAAACGGATATAACAAAATGATCCGAACCTGCACTAGTCGTCGGAGAACCGCAACTTTCCTCAGTTGTGGAACTCATCCTGAAACTGAAGTAGCAGGCTAATAAAAGTAATAGTCATAATAGTAACCACAACATCTTGAGATCTTGGGTCAAGTAGTTCAGGCTACATAAACTCGACACCACTGCAACAATCGTCCACGGCGCTGATTTTGTGGGGTTTTTATGCATGACATTCAATATATGCACTAGATTATCCTTTACACTTCTTATACTTCTTATACTAAATATACGAGCTCTTACACTAAATGACTGCTTAGTACACATGTTTGTGTTGAAATACTTCCGTTTTTGTGCTCTGTAAAAGACAATTTAAAGTATAACACATGAGAGAATTCGAACAAAATCCTGTCAGTTTGGCTTTACTCTAAGCTGCGATGTTCAGAACTCTGCAAGCTCAGTAGAAAACCGCGTATTAGCTCCGCTTTGGTTCAAGGAATTTTGTTAGGCGAAATTTAAACAACGAAAATCAAGAATCGTCGTAATTAAAGCAATCACGCTTACTGTACCGTTAGAGATACGCAAAATTATTACGGACATATTTTATGGAACGCAAAGTATGTGGGTGCAATTTGGGTCATAAATTTTTTTTGAATCGTGCTGAAAGGTTGTCCATTCACCTGAGCAAAATCTTGCTTCATATTTTAAATACCTAGTAGTAAACGCTAAGAGCGCGTGTGGCGCAGTGGTTCGAGGCGCCCTACGACACACACGTCTAATCGATCACCGCGGCTCATGGCCCACCAAGCCTTCTATCCTTTCGGTGTTGGCAAATTGGTACCAGATCTGTCTGAGAGAATAGCAACACTGGCTCGGTAGATCGGTTAGCCACCGTGATTTCATAGTACAGACCAGATATGCATTCAATCATCTCCAAACGATGCTTAAGTCGAATGTATGGCGCATCCCGAAGGGATTGGGCAGCGCCGAGAGCTTGTTCCTTTTTTTTAATAGTAACCGCTCAGTAAGAACTCATTTTAAGTTGATCTGCAGTGATTCGTGGGAAATGTCTCAAATCGTCATTTGTTCTGAATTAATACCGATTTTCACTTCTCTTCTGAGTGTAGAAGGTTCTTCAATAGCTTGATGTGAATAGACTTAGAGGAATTATTCTCCAGACGTTTTCCTAAAAGTTTTTTTGTATAATTTTTTTATATCTCTAGTTCATTAGATTTCTAAGCCGGACAGTGGCAGGATCAGCAGTTACTAATGATTGCTGTCTCTTAATCTTTCCTCACAGTTGTGGTTTTGTAGCTTATTAACTCCAGAAAATTTTATTTGATGATACCATTTGATATTACTGGAGTATAACTGTTTACACTTGTTCCGGATTGCAGTACAATGTTGGCTGGAGAGGAAGTGTTCAAAAATCCATTGGATGGCATGGAAGACGAACCTGTGGATGGCAAAAACACTGCGTCGCAGCCTCAGTCGACGTCAAAGGAGCCTCGTGGCGATGTGTCTCCTAACACAGCCGTTGACGTGCCTACTGAAGGGTCGAGTAGTCCAGAAACTATTGCCAACGACAATAGATTTGTGAGTTTTACGTTTAAACATTGATGATTGACCACATAGCAAAATATCCTGTATCCCATCGATTTCGATGGTGTGGCTGTTGATTTTTTTTTGTATTCTTTATATAAGGAGTGCGTATGGCGCAGTGGTGGGAGACGCCCTGCTGCACACATAGGATCGATCGCCGCGCCCCCGGCTCACCATGCCCTCCATCCTTCCGGTCTCGGTAACTTCGGGCCAGATTTGTCTGGGAGGATAGCAGCAGTGGCTCGATGCATCAATAGTCTACTGCGAGTCATTGTAAAGGCCAGATATGGATTCAATCGCTTCCAACGAGTCGAATGCATGGAGCGTCCCTCAGAGATTGATCAACGCCGAAAGCTCTATCTTTTTTTATTCTTTGGTAAGTTTACACCAGGTTGATGAGTAAATTTTGTCCGGATACCGTTCTGACATTTTCATCTTCATCACAGTCGGTGATCCGAGTCGGTGCTGCATAGTCGTTCGTCTACCAGAGTTTGGGTAGCGCAGTGAAAGGGGTGACGTTCAATAATATGCGGAACATCCTAGTTCAAGATAGCTTGTTCTCAACCTATCCTCCCATCCTACGAGTTCGGAATTTATGCTAGACCTATCTGAGAAGCAACCAGTGAACGTGAAGAACCACTCCACAGAGGCTGGTGGTTGTTTGAGGGAAGATTTGGTAACGCCCTAGCACGGTAATCTCAGGATTTCAAGGTGAATCGACTGGACCAGAATTCATCGACACTGGTAAAGAACATTAAAAATTTTAAAGTAGAAACCGTAACCACACTCGAATCCAATAGCCTTCGTGGATGATGGATGATAGGGAACGAATGGAATGCGAGAAATGCTGAAGTCCACACCGTATGTAGTGTCGAGTTGTATGAAAAGAAATTTTGGATTGTAACGTATTCTCAGGAAGCGATGAGTTCGAACGTGCTCCTAGTTTGTAGAGATGTTGCATGAGTTGGCGATCGATTGCCTCCGCTATCAACAACTGACTCATCTGTTGTTATTCTGGGCTACTCTTTCATGTTGCAGCATCGCACTGAAGAAATTAACGTGGATCTCGATGCGGACGATGCAATTAGCGTCGATATTTCCGATGCACTTTCTGAGAGAGATAAGGTTTGCTACGTTTAGTTTGTTTTTGTTTTTACTGCTATTCCCACTTACGCTTTTGTCACACTCGTTGATCGATTTCGCTTCCCGAACCTAGATTGGATGTTTCCTTAGAGAATATTACATACATCAGTATCCCTTTCTTTATTTCCCTTTGTGCTGTCCAAACCTAAGCTTGTATCACATGGCCATCATAATTTGCAGTTTACTAGTTATTTAGGTGAAGTACACTGTACATACGAAGACTCGTCTTCCTGATATGCATCCCGAGACGTCTGTGGTACGTGAGCACGAAGAGTTTCTGTGGCTTCACAGCGTATTGGATGAGAATGAGAAATACGCGGGTTTTATCGTACGTTATGGTTTGCTTTCATTACATTTGAGTAATATAATCTACGAAACCGAGATTGAGAGTGTGTTGGTACTTCAGTAAGCTTTTATTATTTGACGCATGACATTCTTTCAGGTTCCTCCAGCACCTCCTCGTCCCGACTTTGATTCATCACGTGAGAAATTGCAGAAACTTGGCGAGGGTGAAGCAACTATGACAAAAGAAGAGTTCTCGAAGATGAAGCAGGAGCTCGAACAGTATGTCTAACGCATTTGCGTTAATGAATGAAACTTGTTAGAGACCAGGTTTAATGAGAACAGGAGTAGTTGACTTGTTCTAACGTAAAACTAGTCCAAAAATTTCCCTGTCGTCTGTTTTTGTCTACATCTTCTTCGCGCTTTTTAATTCTAGAAAACCACGCTTTTTACACCCTTTCAGAGTTTCTGTGTTACGTTTTTCTTTGTTTAGCAATAATTGGCTTCAGGGATTATCTAGCCCAGTTCAAGAAAACAGTGGCCATGCATGAGGTGTTTCTTCAAAGGATTGCAGCTCATCCTGTATTCCGGCAAGATTCGAACTTTCGTGTCTTTTTGCAGTATGAAAATGAGGTGAGTCTGAGAAGTTTTATTTACTCTCAGTCTCAGTTAAACATTCTTATCGCAGTAAAATATGACATGCATCTTTAAGTACAAGTCTTCCTGTGCTTTTAGTTTCTCTGAAAGAAGACCGCCTAGAGTTGAACGCATCATTGCCCGACATCGGCTTATTTTTCTGTTTAAATAAAGTTTTAAGTATTTCAGGAGTTGGGGCATACGACGAAACTATAAAGTGTGTTTTATTTGTTCTTTATTATTGACAATAGTCAACCGTACATATATTCAGACTTAGCTCACTTTACAGTTTAAAATCTTTCGCACACTTAGGCATAGTATTCTAACTTATTCTAAAGATTACTGGGTTATCGGGGGATTAATGCATCACTTTAGGGAACATTTTTTCCTACTTCAAATGGTTTTTAGCTTATTATATTGGGATGCGTTGTAGAATTGTGCATATTTGACTGGCCAGAATTAGCAAGCACCTAGTGTTTCCACAGTCTAAAAATGCGCTCATTTACTGCTAAATGTTAAGAGATCTTATTACTCGCTCCTAGAGGACGAAATTCCCACCTTAAATCTAGGGTCGTACGGTTCCTGAGTTAGACACGTTTAGTAGTTATCTAAACGTTGAACTTAGGTGACCGATTAACATAGTGGTTGCGACTTATATTTGAAACGTAGTTAGTTTGAAACATTTTTTACTCGGATAATTCCTGAAAGCAAAAAATACTCCGGTAAATAGTGGTATGACTTGTATCACCTGCGGCCCTGTTGATCGGGGAGCGATCTGAGCGGGCGTCAGTAATTCTTTCATTTCTCCTTGTTGCTTGCAAGAGTAGCCTAGTGGGTTCTGCTCGCCCTGGGGATTGTTGGGCATAATATCTTTTTCTAGGGTTTTCGTAAAGAACTAACCGTTGGATAAATGGTTTTAGTGGTGCATTAATTTTCCGCAGATCCAGTAAATGAGAGTGCTTCTGTATTTGATGTTTGTTATTACCAATATTTAAAAATTTATCAGGGATTCAGACTTCTTTCAGCGCTCTGCGCAACTAAGAAAGGCTCGTAACTCGTATTTGTTTGACGATGGAAGATGCTTTGTTAGGCGTCTTGTCCGCAATGGTACCAGTGACATTTATCTCGATGTCGTCACGTGTGGTCGCTGCGATTCACGAATGAAGATAACTCAACGCCAGGGCAAATTTAAAGGCGAAATGCGCTCTTACTGGGCGTATAGGTGTTATGGATGTCAATCGTTTCGTTCCCTTGTTAGGACTGATAACTCTCCTAGGCCTCCATTCCGTCATTCAAAACTCCGTTGCTTAACAAACTCAATCATGGCTCCACTGAACATGAAACGTGAATTGAAGTCAGAGCTGAACCAGCTGCCAACTAAGCGCCCCGCTCAAGCCCCATCAGTCCCGGATGCGGCTGAGTTCGGCTGTCTAGTCTTTATTCCCAGAGCACTTAGCCCTGCTCAAGTGCTGGCTCTTCGTGAGGCATTTTTTCAGATCGTGACCGACAGTTATCTTGAACAAGAAAATTCAACTTCTAAGTGAGAAGTTTTCTTGGTATGTTTTGGTTAGTTTTTTAAGGGTTCGAGTGTCACTTTAAAGGGAAGGTTTTATTTCGCTCATTAGTTTGGCAGCGAACTTCGTAAAGGCGGCAACTAAATATTACTGAAAGGAAGATATTTTAGCACAGCAAAATATTGTTGATTTCTGGATACAGAGCTTAATAATTAATGGAATAAAAAATTTTCAACCAGCGTAACTTGGGACACCGTAATATTGCGATTATGTGATATCTGTAGTAGGGAAGAAACATCATAGCAGTGAATTGATGCATTTTGACATGTGCTGGCTTCGTCCGTAGTTACTTTTTGAAACCATTTGTCGTCTGCACTATTTCCAGGTTTATTTCCCCCAAGGTTTTGCCCCAAGTATGCCCTAGGATTTGTTGAGTTTGTGTTTTTTCTACTTTTGCTGCTTTTCTAATGAAGTTCGTAGGAGCTTGATCCATAAACTGTGCTCTCAAAATGGTGTTCTTCTTTTTAAGTGGTATTTCGCCTAGTGTTTAGGGCATTGTTTATTAAAGATGTTTGAAGAGGTTTAGTTCCATTTTTCCTTGCCTTTGTTAGATTGTCCATTAGGCTTTTTGAACTTTTCGTTACAATTCATCACGATTCCCCAGTTTAACATGAAGATATCGGTATAGGTTGATTTAAAATGTCGGTGATTACCGTTTATTTGTTTCCTTAACGAATCGATAGTTGTTTTTTGTAAGATTTTTTCGTTGTTCGTAATTGTTTGTTCGTTGCAAAGTTCAAGATGGAAGCAGTAACTCTGGATTTAAATATGATTGAGCAATACTTTCGTCATGTACGCAGACGCTCTCGAAATTCTCTTTCGTGTCCCATTTCATAGAAATCTGGTCGCTTTTTGTTTTCGAATTCTACCTTCTCTTTTATCGGTGCTTTCCGTACGGTTTTGAAATTAATTCATTTAAACCTTTTGTATCACTTTTCACAAATCCACTTTTTGCTTGTTATGTTCATTCATACATTGTAATGAAGCATTTTTTTTACAGCAAGCCTTATCAGTGCATTGAGAACTGTCCATTCTGCATTGGAAGTATATTTGCATTTTCCACATAGAATACTTTGTCCACTTGATGGTTTTGAGAGGCACTATTGTTGTGGATAATCGTGTAGTGTTGAGATTACTTCCTGATCATCTGTATGCTTAGAAGCAGACTACTTCAAAAGTAGTCTGTAAAAAAATCTCCATTGAAATCTTACTTCAGATAAGTAAGTAGTTACGTTGTCTCATTTCAGTTATCTGTGCGAGGCAAAAACAAAAAAGAAGTAGTGGAGTCATTGTGGAAGCGTTTCACGCAATCAGCCGATGAGGTTCTTCTTTCTGGACAGGTAATTTCAACACAGTTTCTCTATTAATGTTGTCGTTGTTAACCTGTCTTGAATGAAGTGACCGCTTTTTGTTCTGTGAACCCATTATTAGAGGCTGATCTCTTTTCTACCAGATCAGATTTTCACTTATTTTCACTCTTTTTGATAGAATTGTTCACTGATAACTTTTTATTATGCATCTTCGCAGAATTTTATTGGAGAGCAAATCTACTCTAAGCTGTTTTACTTGTTCTATAGAAAATGGCCGGTGTTTTACAATGCATGGTTTTTTCTTCTTTTTTATAGCATGCGTCAATTTTTTTTAGAGAGATGTGGACGACTTTTTCGAAAACGAGCGCAATTACTTGGTAGAGTACAACACTCACATTAAGGATGCCGCTTCGAAAGCCGAGAAAGTGGTGAAATTGCGTAAGAGTAAGTACTTTCTTGTTTTCTCGTCTTAGTATTACTTAAGTTCTACTTTCCATATGGTGGGTGGAATTTATACTTCTTTATCGCGATTCTTGGACGTGATCAATTTTATCCTGGTTACTCGCAAAAGAGGGACTGGGTAGCGTAGTGGTAGTAGTGTCATTCATCAAGAGCACAGTGCTGTTTCGAAATCGAACTGGGCCTACCAATTCTCCCAATCACCGGAGAGAATGAGGGAGATTGGAATCAGACGTGTCCGGAGTAAGATCAGTCTCTCTAATCCACGTGGGAACACCCTGGGATGGCTATCACGGGATTCCAGGAGGAGTCGACTCAATAAACATTGAACGTCGTTCGTGACAAAAGCGAAAAAAATCCTTACGGAGCAGCCGAATGCGCACGCAAAATGTTCGAAGACCTTATTGGTCAACTGGATGTATATGGTTTATGGCAGACTTAGCGGTTTACCGCCTCGTGATGACTGGGAGGGATCCCTGGGTGTCAGGCTGTGATCTGCAGCGGGTGTTCATCCTCCCAGCAGGGCCTTCCAAGCCGAGAAGGAATCCGATGTTTCCATCCGGAAGCTTAGCTATGAGTAAACCAGTATTAGGAGCCACTACCTCCTGGTACCGAACTAGTGGCGTGATGCTAAATCCCTTTGTGATCCAAAAGGGACGGCGGCAACCTGTAGTGGTGACGACCTGGGAAAAGTTTCAAGCTGACCTCGGGACTCTAGGGAAACACAATGGCTAAACCAGCAGTTGTAAATTATTCTGGAGCCCATACACCTAGTGAAGGTAGACCATCCGAGTATTCAAGTATATGGAAAGTGCTGTGGGGTGACTTCAAACGAATGAGCTGGTTGTGTTGCTTCTATACATATATACTTGGATTGCCTGTAGCAAGAACAAACATTACAAAACTATTCGTGTCATTTTGCTGCTTGATGATCCACTAAGAACCTTTTCTCGAAAAATCAATCTATTTTTATTTCACTTTATTCGGTATGGTCATTGTATCGACCATGTGGACACGAAATTATTTTAATACATTTAACATAGATTGCAAAATACTTCCAAATGCCGACAGCAATGCATTTGTAATATGGACTATAGTAACACATAGCACATAGCATTCATATCAGTCATACACATCGAACGATAAACCAAAGTCTCTTCTACAATTCTGTCATGTTCAAAACCCCTCAAGTCCTCTATTTAGTAAAAAAAAAATTTCTTAATGTCAAAAAACCAGAAAATCCACTACGGTCGAAAAATTACACATAATCGGTTGGACCAGCCAGGGAAAAATGCGTCGAAACGGAATTGGTTAATACTGATTAGTCTAACGAGTAATTAAGTTAGTCATCCACTTTGCAAACTCAAAAAAAAGTTGGTTTTTTAGAAAAAACACTAAGTGTTTTCGATTTACAATTGTAATCGTATTAAATGTGAGTTGATCTCTTGAATCGAAGTGTACTTTTTGCATTTTATGGTGCTTCATCTAAGTTGTTTTGTAGAAATTATTGAACCACCTATGTTATCTGTCTTCACTTGTAAATCATTTACTTGAGAGCCCATCACATACCAAGTACGTTCTCTGTCGCTGCAGGTGATTGATCTGCTGATGTTCCTACATACCATTCGTTATTTTTTCTCGTACAGAAGAAATTCATCTAAGAGAAGTCGCCATCATGCTTACGCTGTGTTTGTACTATTGATATTCTCCATCATAATTATCTTTTTCTTATCGAACTTTTTCAATGATAATGAACTTATCCTTTCATTGGCAATCTTCATCAGTCTCATTTGGTTCTTTGTTTCTTTTTTACGATTCCATGGTTTTCTGATATCACTACAGCATTTTTTTCAGATGTGGCCGAAACATACGCAAAGATTGGCGACTGCCTTGAGAGAATGGCACGTGTTGAACCGGATAAGTTGCTAGCACGAACGGAGATGCGAGCATCTGATGGAATGTTTAAGCTGAAGAAGGTATAACCATTTCTATTTTTGACCCTTAAGATTTATTGGATACTGTTTCAGAGAAACGGAAATAGTGTGTTATCGGATATTTTAGACCCTAATATTCCGTTAAAACGCTTCCCTTTTTGTAAATATTTTAGTATGTTTTGGAATATCGTCGAAAAAAATTATTATTGTTCTTAGTATAAAAAAGTCTCTTCAGGTGGAAGCGCGTTCTGCAAACGATGAAGAGTTGAAGTTGACGGATACGTTAATGTACTTTATGAGAGATACGCAAGCGGCTAAGGTATGCATTTTCTAATGAATATCTTTATTTACAGATGAAGTAGCCATGGCCTGTTCGTTATAATGAGAAGTTGGAGAAAATCGTAGGAGAATGTGGTGTGTTTCCAAAGTCTAATTTTTCCTGTGATAGGTTTACCATTGGGATTATCGATACACAGTAGAACAGCGTTCATTCGACTATCAGTTTGTGTAATATCGTTCTCCTTTCCAAAATTAAAAAAAAGATGCTTATGCGCTGTTTGTCGCTAACACATTCACCATATGCATTGGTATCAGTGCTTAACTGATCCAAATTAGTTTAGTCTTCCAAGTTTGAGATCGTATCTTTACGAACAGTATGTTCTGTTGCTTGTTTCCTAGACAACCCACCTTTGCAAATCATGCGGTTTCCATCACTTATTCCGTTCGTTTCGTTATTTTGTAGCTTCCATCCAAAGAGGTGGTTTCCTTGTACCTTTCTTCACCTGTTATTTCAATGTCATTTTTTAAATACTAATTGACAGTTATATGGTACTGAAACGTGATTTTCCGTGGTATCCTGAGATTGCCCCGTTAAAGCCTAGACATTCAACACAGGCTGTCTTCGCCCTTTGTGGATTGGTGAGAGACCATCTGCTTTGCGATTCCGATTCTATCACAACGGTAGCCAATCCATCTATTAGCCAACTGAGCTCTCGACTGCAACATAATGTTTGAACAAACGGAATTTCGCTAACTGTTATTGTTAATGTTATTTCAATTTTAATTTTTTTCCCAATTTTAGCTTCAGATATTTGGTCCATTTTAGGCAATTGTCAAAGTACTTGTTTATCGAATTTACTTGTTTCATTTTCATATTATGTGCAGTTATCAAAAAGCCAGTGTCATTTCGAGTATATTAGTGAGTTAGCACTTTTTTACTCTCTTGAAATCTTAAGGTTCATCTCATCTCTCAAAAGTTTACCTGATAATTATAGTTAAGGTGATGTTCGGCCCATGCTGTTCAGCGGTCAGATTCCCTGTAATACAGTAGTGGTGGTTAATGTATTACTGTGTTTGGAGCGTTCTTAGCAATAACGTGTTGTGTTATCCTTAATTGCTTAAGTGGGTATTACCATTAAACAACAGAAAATCTTTTCATCAAGACGTTTGGTATTTCACAGTATTGTAGAAGAATTTGTATAACAGGGTAGACGATACCTTACTGTATCGTAATAAGGGCATATAGTTTCTCGGTGGTTACAATTTCAAGACTCGAATTTTTAAAGATTTTGAGAGAATTGGATTACTGAAATTACTAATTGTCCATTCTTGGATGTAAATGCATACTTTAGGAGGAGATTGCTTCGTTCTATGGAGTACGACTTGGGAAAAATGACTTGTAACTTCCAAAAAGTGAAAATTTGACCCTTGTTAACAAAAACGTTATGTCCTAAGGACAAAGATCTGTTTGAAAAGTTGGATTATTTTCAGTCAATTGTATAGACATCAAATGTATTACAATGTATTGAATTGAAAAGAATGGTCACACATTTGACTCCATACCTTCTTCAGAGCCTGGGAAGGTCAAGTAGTCATGCTAATTGTAACATACTCTGCTAAATACCTCCATAACTTCAAGAGAAAAACTACAATACCGAAATTTCAATCGCATTGAGTGCACAATAGCTTTTTCACACACTCAAAGTTTCCTGTGAGTCTTCCACTGAGTCTTCCACGTGGAAACTGTGGTTGTGGCTGGATTATTACTCGATCTTTTATGTGTTCTTGAAGATTTGTTTGTCAAATTTATTTCGTCAATTTGTATAAGTCGTTAAGTATCGTATTATAACGTAACTGGAGGTAATCTAACTATCTATAATCTATTATAGTCAACTAGATTTCTCTCGTTTCATGTTCTGTTCATAGAACTCTCGACTGTTGTCGACAATTTCGCTGTATGCACAGAGCTTGCATGAATGGCTAATGTGCCTCTCTCACATAAAAGTATCAATCTTAGATATTGTAGGAGATCACGCGTAGTAACGAAACTTTCTATCCAGCGGTCCACCTTTGCATTCTTGGAATTCATCTGGATTGCTTCGAGAGTTTTGAGCGTTGAAGTTCTCAATTCCTGTGCGAGGACAGTAACTTCTTCATCAAAATCTCCGTTACATCTCCATGTTCTGTGCAAGCCTGGAGGAATGTTTTATTTGGCTTCAAGTTTCCCACCAAGCTGCACTTTTATACGTACACAAAGTGGTTTACTCGTTTCGCCAACATATTCGTTCCCACATGCTTTACAAGAAATTGTATACACCATAACCGAACTCATGCGACCAGTCTCTGTAACGTTTAGGTGTATGGGGTTTTGCATTGTGCAAACACGTCATAAAAGCGGTTACGAAATAGCTGATGTCTTAGATTGTTCGCTGGTAATCAAACAGCCTTATTTTCTCATCAGCCTAGTAGCGTATATGGTGTGTGTTCTAGGTTAGCTCCTGTGTTATTTGTCTGAATATTCACTGAACTTTGAAGCTGCTAGAGGTTTCAACACCACTAAATAGTTGTTTGGGCAAAGCGTTGTTAAACGAATGTGGGCAAAATATTTATAACTATGTGGGTCATGTAGGTTTCCTATACGGCCAAAGCTATACCCGCCTCCACCCCACGTTTGGAGCTCAGCATGCTATAGTAGTATCAAATAGCTCAACAATAAAATAAACGGGTCTCATTCTCCTAACCATGAAAAGACCTCCGATAGAGTAGCGTTGGATAGGACGAATACGGAGAGGCTGCTAAAATCTCACGACCACTCTAAGCTGCATATTGGCCATGAACATCACTTCATTCGAACACCTAACAACACGAATCGGATGTTACACTTGAAGATATGTGGAACAATACCACCCTTAACAATTTTCGTCTTCGTACCGACGTTAACTTGTGACCAAAGCGAATTCGAACCGTTCTATATGGACGTGGATAAGTTCTAAAGAAAAGATCATATATTCTGCAAGGTCTTCATTGAAGGCTTTAACGCTTAGAATGGATCCAGGAAAGCGTCTGAAAAACATCACACTTGGACCCATGGATTAGAATGGAACGAGCAGAGTGAGCGGCTGTCTGAGTTTATCAAGATGACTAAGACCATTATAGTAACTCGCAATTCCAGAAGCCCCACTTTCAACACTGGACGTGGTAGTCTTCCAATGGGGAATACCATAACGAAATAAACCACATCACAGTGAATCGAACAAAATTATACACGGGATCGGACCACCGTCTCCTCATTCGTGCAAGGTTTCATTTTTTGTTTATATTGTTGAGTTTATACGAGAGTGATATGAGATGTTTATTCGGCTAACGTTTCAATGTCTTCTTTTTCATTAGAGCCGACGATCCTTGTTGATGGTCCACAGTTATTCCTCTTCTCGATATGGCGTCTTCGTCTCGCATCGAACCGAGATTCATTTTTTGTGGAGAGGAGAGCAGGTAGCACAATTCAAAAAAAGGTCCTGAAGGTGTCGTAGGCTTGGGTTTATCCAGTCCATTAGTCGGCGGTTGTGAGGCCGCTATTATTGATAACATCGACGAAGAATAACCGGGCGTGTTCAACATTTTCACGTTAGCGCTATGAAAGCTGTGAGTTCGAAAGTCACCAAAAGACGTCTATCTCCAGAAATACTCGAGCTGATACACCGGCGTGTAATCGCACGAGCTACGCGCAACCGACAACTCAGGTTCGAATTGCACAAAAATTGTGATAGGTGATAAAAGAAGGTCATAAGCAGATAGCAGCAGTTATGGTCGAAACCGCAGAGGCTGGGAAGAGCATTCGCAAAACCCACCCAAGCTTCGCCAATTACAAGGTCAAGATGGTTGCAGTCTGACGTTCAAACAGAACGGTTATGGCTTCCATAAAGGCAAAGGAGTAAATCGCTGACGACTATTAGTCGGATCTCTTCAATGACCACATCTTCCTGCCTCTCTATGATATGAAAGAGGATAGCTATGTCGTCTCACTGGTTCTCTCTCCTGAAATCCAACAAGCTTCTTCCTCGGTGAAGAATCGAGCAGCAATGGTCCATACATGATAAGATCTGAATACCTGAAAAACCTTCCATCAGTCCTCGTTAACACACTGGCTTGGCTGTCCACGCGTTAACTGTCGGAATGCAAAGTTCCTATTCAACGAAAGACCGGTAAGACTGCGTTATTGTTCAAAAAGGGTGACCTCTTTAATATCGCCAACTATCGCTCAATCTGCTTACTGTTTGTCGTCTACAAACTTTTCACTGGAGTCGTCCTATTCGGGATTGACAGAACACTGGACGATAGGCAACCACGTGATAAAGCAAGGTTTCAAAAACGATTCCGTATGAAGGACCACATCCACGTAATAACAAAACATAAAGGTATCGCGAGAATGCAAAAAACCGTTTTATCTAACTTTCATCGATTTAAAAACGATTTTGACTCAGTTGAGGTAGAAGCAGTTGTGGAAGGACTGCACAGTCAGGGAGTCCCTACTCAATATATGAAGATTCTTTGACAGCTGTGTAAAAATTTGGAAGCCAATTTACCACCATTCTACAGCGTCGTTAACATCGCATCGACGTTAATCGTTGTTGAATACGGTGTCAGAAAGACGGTACTAGGAGTACCCGTGTCACACAGGTGGGAGAAGGGATGCTAAGATGTTACCTATGTCAACGATCAGAAATCAAAGACGCCGTTCTATACGTCAAACTGTTGAAGACAATTTAGGCCAGACATGTAATCTTAAACGTGCAGCAGAAGAGCACCAACCCTATGGTCAGAGTTTTTCACGAAAGCCCTAGAAGAAAGACATGATGATCAACGAGTTCTTAGAGCAAGCGGAATGCACTGGACTACTCTTACACGCTTTAGGGAAAAATATTAGGTTTACTCGCGCATGCTCGTGTTACTCGGCGATCGATGGGACGACAGATGACTAGTGACGAGTTATATGGCCAAAAGTTATGGCATGCATAGGTAGGAATACAATGTTTGTACTTCAAACAAAATGTCTTAACTTGTAGTGGATTTTATTAATGGAAATGAAAATCTGTAGAATATTTACCAATAAGATACAAATTTATTTATTCTCCCACATTCAAATTCGAGTTTTCGATAACCAACTAATCGAATTATCTCGTTACATCGAGAAGCGGAGCGAGGGAATGAGCGCGATTTCGTCCAGCGGTACATGATAGAATGCGTCGTCAATAGGAATGTGGTACTGTTTGTTTAAAACTCCACACCAGTATCAATCTAGGTTTAAATTTAAAGAATTAGGAGATGAAGCAGTTTTATGAAAGTATTGTGAACTTTTGCTACAATAAGGCAAAGTCTCCTCCATTTTTTTTCATTGCTAAGCCAACAAGAGTTTGATAAAAAGAAACTTGATTCGACTAACGTTTCGATGCCCTCACCTTCTTCAGAGCCGGACTGATCTAAGTGGATTGTGCATAGTTGTTTCTTCTTCCAGTCTGGGTCTTTGTGATCGCGCCGAGTCGAGTCGTCGTAATCGACCGCACTTTATTTTTTATTATTCCCTTCTGTTTTCTCTCTTTTTCTTTCTTGTTCTTCCGGTTTCTTAAGTTCGCTGCTGCTGCAGTTAACTAATAACAACGTGCACGTATTTGAACACTAGCTAAATACTTGCAGGTTTCGGTGCTGTTTGTTTAGTAGTACCACAGTGGTGTAACATTGAGAACGGCCGGTATTAAGTGCGTATCTGATAGCAATTCGCTGTTATAGATAACGTCCTTAGTGCGGTGATATTAAAGCAGTGACTCGCAGACAATAACATAACCGTATTCTCGATAGAATCGACGTACTATCCATGTTAAGTAAATATTTCGATAGCTAATATTTGTTCAGTTTATTTCCGAGAACCCTCTAGGTAACTTCTTATAATACTAAGAATTCATCCGTCACTTCTTTGAAAATCTTTGCGAGTAACTTTCACACGAGTTGCAAAGCTTTGATTTCAACCTTTTATTAACAGATGCGTCTTACTTGAATCTTGCATCAGGTATTTGGTAACAACTCGATATTTTCGACTCAGTAACCGAATTAAATCACTGGGTAAATTAAAGTTTGAGAAAGCAGTTTCGAAAACGTTTTTAACACAATGCATTGATTTCAATACATGAGCGCGCGCAGCTGGCTGCATCGCTCAACTCCAATTAAACATGCCACAGCTCATAGTTGCATGAGAACCACTAGAATCTACATATTTATGGCAACATAGTATATGTTTTCTTTTTCCAATGACGCAAGGCGAAGTTCTGCGTTGAGGTGCCGTTTTCTTTATGTAGAAGCTTATATTTTGAACATTAAAGCTAATGTGCAAGCGGTATTTCGTCCCTTAGGTACAATGATGTTACCTTATGTATCGTTATCGTTTCAGCTGTCGTGCTTGTGTTGACAGTTTCGAAAACTTAAACTTTATCGTTAACTTCTTCGAATGTGAACCTGTTTTACTTAATCTCACACTACATCATATGTCGATCCCATCACTTCCTGTGTTGGATTCGTTTCCTCGCATCCATCATCCGCGAAGCTGCTTGAGAATTTTTTCTTCACGAATATAACTGGGTGCTTGGAGTGCTCTCGATGGTCTTGGAATAGCCATGCAAGGATAGAAAAGAGCCCTTTCCAGACAAGTTTCATTTGATACTAATATTCTGATACTGGTGGAATGGGTGGCTTGGCTCGCTTTGCGTGTGTATTGAGCGGCCTCTCCACCACTACTATGCGCTGCACGCACCCGTATGATGTGAACATTTAGAGAGAATCGTTTACACTTCTAGAGTAATTAGTCAAAAATACTCTTTTAATTGCATAATGTTCTCAACTCTATAAATTCTTTAGTTGTCGGTGAGCTATCGGCAGTTGTTGAAATACCAATATACGCTAATATATGTTGAGTGTGATGTAATCGTCAGAACTCTTTATCGATTGTGAACTGAAGATAATGGTTCACGTGGACAAATGAGTGTTGTTACATAGCTTTTATTCATTGTTCATTTTTTCGAAATGAAGCTAACTGAGAACTCGCGTCATAAGCTTTTGAGTGCGTTTCTTTTCAAATTAGAAAATTACCTGGTTTATTGGTGTGATTTAATGTTTATGCTGTTCATGAGCGTTTTTTTTCCTTTCCATCTTTTAATTGCTTTGTAGTCTTACTCCTTTCATTCGTTGTTATTTAAGACGTTAGTCCGTGTGACTTTGCTGCTTTTATCAAGCAACTGGTCGATCACATGAATTTTACAATGTTACTGAGAAGGGAATTGGCTCTGTGGGCGCAATTAGACTATGTCTTCGTTCTTTTCCCTAGAGGCATCCATTTCCTATTCAATAATATTTCCTTTTGGAGGATAACACTTACTTTTTTCTTTATTGCTTTCTGTGCCTTTCCTAAGTAAATCTGTGATAATAAGCGTTTATGAGGACCAATTAAGTCGTACTCATTTTGAGTTATAAATTTCGCTAATGAAGAGGTGGATTCCGGAGAAGATGCCTTTATATTATATAGAATTTGACAGCACCATTTTATCGCTTCGGTTTCCGTCATGCATCAAAGTTATGTAATAGCAAAGTAAATATTTTGCTAAATTTTTGAAGTTTGTTCAGTTCAGTCGAAGTAATTGATGACATATACATTTCTTCCCCATTACTACTCCTTCTTTCCTTATTGCTCACCACCACTTTTGGTTGGTTTGAAACTAGTGAAAAATTTTTTATCTGAATTATGGAGGCAAAAATTTTATACTTAATAAATTGGTGAGGTTTAACCCATGACGATCCGCCTGGATACCATAGTATCCATACTCGTTTGGGTCAACCCATAGCGGCCAGTTTCAAGTTAATGCGTTCTAGAACACTTTTTTACCATACTGTGTATCTCATCCGATGGCTCATCAAAAGCAGTTTGAAATATTGTCGATTATACAAGAAAATCATTTCCTGCACTTAGGGACCTACAAGAAACCTTTTAAAAAGGTTCATTGACCGTTGATTTAACCTACAATTAAGTGAAACAAAATAGCAACGTTGCTGAGATATTTGCAAAACTCCGGAGAGCAGGTGTCTGCGGTGGGAAACGAACGCGCAATCATCCTTTCCGGGGGCTAAAGCGTTCACCACCACACCATGCGTGTTCTTTGTTTCGCCTTTCTCTCAACTGGTCCTGTCGATCAGTGCCTTCAGCAGTCACTCGTCAACGGGATTGATCTGGGGAGTCCACATCGGCATTGAGCCCAATTAAACTGAGGCTGTAGTTTAAATCGTAGGGAGAGTAATAGTGCGTTCGTTCGCCACCGCAAACACCTGCGGCCCGGGGTTTTGCAAATATCTCAGCAGCGTTGTGGATATATTTCGCTTGACACCCTGCCGTAAAAATTGTAGGCAGAAAATGAAAAGTAAAACGCAACAATTAAGCGTTGTTTCACTTTAATCACTGTAGCTATGATATGTAATGTAAACCGAAAGAATATAAAGAACACCGAAATAGACTCAAAACGAATGCAGGATACTTCCGTGTGCTGACAGGGTTGTATATGCGTAATGGAGCATAGGGACGTCCAGAAATACTAGCGTACTCGTCATCCATTGCCATAGAGCAGTAGAGTAAAGTCACTTCTACAATTCTACCATTTTACAACCCCAAGGCACTCTAATCATCTAAGCCAAAAAGTCCGACAGTTGACGCTATATGGCGCGCGTGTCCGTGATGGGTTAATTAGTACTGTCGCTGACTTATTTCGGCTATTCATACTGTACCTTGTCGAAATGTAAGACAGGTAATTCGAATAGGGCAGATTTCTTAAGAAGATCGTACTGTATTCTTATCCTTTATTTGAGATCTTCATTAACAACTGATTCACAATTAGATCACGCCGTAATGTTGTCATTAATGTTATTTTATGACGAAATCACATTCTATTGAAAAGATGTCTGTATTAGAGACTCCTTTATCATTTCGATTAATAGTTATCTATGTGGTATTTACGTTAAGCAAATCAGTTTTGAATTTTATAGTTGGTCATTTTATTCTACTGGTTCATTATGTTTGACCGCGTCGTTTTGGAAAAGGGATCCGGAAAACAGTTTAGGTTGCAATCCGTCAAATTTGTGATGTTTTCATTTCTCCACTGTTTCTAACTACAATTTTAGCAAATATTAAACAAAGCAAAAAACCCACCCAAACCCTACTCAAAACCCTACTCGCCAAATTCATATTTCCAACTGAGAATAGGTTCATAGGGTCATACGTTAGGTAGATTAGGATCACCTGTCAACTCTCATTATAACACTTCATAGAGTGTGAAAGTTTTAACTTTGTTCATGAATTAATGTTCGCGTTCATCACACATCAGGAGAACATGTGCGCATGCGTTAACAAGTGGATGCTAGCTGCATCTATGCTTCGTAGTTTTTAAGTACATTTGAGTTGACCAGTGCCACAAAGTTTTGAATTTCTCTTTATCTTGGTTTTTCGCGAAAGCAAAGTTAAGCGGTGCTTATGTGCACATAAACGACCTCATTTGAAATGTATATTTGCATTAGAGCAAATGAATGTCGATTTCATGAGATCCGGAGAGGAAAAGTTGCTACCTTAGTTTAGGGCTGCGTTTTTGAAGTTAGTTTAATTTATATGGGTTTCTAGATGAAAACGTGTAACTCAGTTTCAGTCGCCTTGCGTTAGTTATTTGTTCATCGCATTCGCATCGTAGTCGAATTAATACTCTTCCCGTGTTTTCACTCACTGGTCTATACATTTGGAAAGAGCAAGAACACTCCATAGTGGTATGTGTACATAAGGAGAAGTTCCAAACATTATCTAGAAGACTGGAGGAAGCATTTCGTTGTTCGTGGTAGATCTATTCAATTATTGCGTGTAAGGTCTAAAAAAGTGCTAATTCTGTTAATTAAATCTGTTTTCCATATAGAAACAATTTATTGTCATTATCTTTCAAAAATCCATTTCCAGTTATTCCTCAAATGAGAACTGACATGATTACGGAACTAGTGCTTGTTGAACCGGGAACAGAAGCAGTTATGTGGTTGTGATGATGAAATGTTGTTAGAATCGAACTAGATATTTGTCTACCGTTTCCCTCTAAAGTTCGGGTTTTTCCTTCGTTTACCACATTTCATTTCTCCTTTATTTCGATTACACTTCCACCTCTATATCGAAATAACTGATGACGTATTCATTCGTCATTATTCTCTGTTAAGCCTAATCGATGTGGCGCGTCATTGCTCGTCTAGTCAACTGCCGCTGAGGCGTCGTTGGCTGGATTCATGCAAAGACTGTCTCTAGTATCAAAGTTCAAATGACCCGTTTTTTTCCGTTCATTTAGTTGGCATCTCAAAAACTGGGTAAACAATCGTTTTATCAGATTTCATCGTTTTTAATCGGACAAAGCTTCAGGGCGCTGAAGAAATTAACTTTCGTTTAAAAAAATTACAAAATTGTTTTCAACTAGTCTATGCAGTTCTTATTGTATAATAACTCGATAACAAACGAAGATCTGCATATAATATGGGAATACAATTGAGGTGACTTGGGAATTATTCTCATTTTGCCTTTGGGCTAGTAAATTTTCCAAAACCAGTCTAAGTTCAATTGTTTCTATTGGACGAAGCCAGTAAAATCTTCGCCAGTTCATGCCGTGTGTCCGAATTTCTTAGTAGGTATTGTTTTATCAACGAACTTCTGTAGGCACTGATACTTGTTTTTCTTCATATTTCCTTTCAATTTTTTTTAAACACTCTGATATTATGGGATTGATTCTTGTTCATCTCGCCTTCATCATTAGTGTTACTTTTGATTGTAGTTTACAAAGTGCGACAATACTACGCAGTACATTGCTTAGACAATTTTAGCTGAATCACATTGATTTTCTTTCCTGAATTCCACTTTATATATAACGCAGGTTTTTCGGGCTATTTAGACTATATTTTCACTATTGATCTTTGAAACATTTCCGATACTGACTTTGTAAAGATGAGGTTCTACATTAGTACTGTGTTTGTAAATGTTAGACGTGCAACCTTGTTGATGGTGAGACGTGTTACCCAGTGCATTATTGTTTGAAATAGTAATAAGCATTAAATAATAGACAATAAATAAGAAAATAAATTAAATAAATAAAAAGTTATGCATTTTGATTTCAACAACACCGTCAGCTTAACTGGATTCACTGCCAATTTGTGCTCCTCAGATCATTCCGTTGACTGGTGATTGCTTATGGCACCATTAGGGTCAAAACCTGGCTGAGAGAAAGACGATGCCCCAGTGGTGCGAGTAACAGTCGGCCCACGGAAGGGTAATCACGGATTTGAATCTGGCCTGCTGTACAAGTTTTGCAAATATCTTAGCATTATTGTAGCTGTATTTGACATAATATTCACGGGAAAGAAAATTCATAGGCAGTAATTAAAAAGTCGTATATTTACATACAACTTAATCTCTTTCACGACCAATTAAAATTTTGATTGGTTTGCTCTAATCAGGTGTTCAGTGCTAGTGGCGCCTAACAAGAGACATAACTCTTCGAGGAAATTTTTATGAAAACCCGTAGGAGCATAAAACGAGAGTAGAATGTGTATCGTATTTGCTGAGGTGTTTCTATTTGCGGAACAGAGGTAATGTAACATAATTGGCGTGCTTGTTGCAATGCATAATCGATTTCGTTGGAATGGAAGACCAAACTGCTTTAACGTTATCTTCACTCTTGATCTAGAATATATTGTTAAGTCGTCATTCATTTATTTGCGAACTGAGGAAATAGGATGGCACTCATTTAACATGTTTTAGCGATATTTCTGCCTGTATTTCTCATATGAAATATCTCTAAACATTCACTGGAGAAGCTACTTGATGCGTAGAATCAGCGGATTTAACGCGGACCAAAAGTAACCGTGTACTTGGAAAGAGACACTGGTAAATTCAGAGGGTTGACTATATTTCTTGACTGAACCAGATTTACTTAAACCTTCCACATCAACATATTTTTTGACGTTCAACGGTGGTCTTGTCGTCCGCAATAGATTGATTTCATGTCTAATTCGGAAGCAGAATGACCGTGATTAACTGCCTGACTAAAGCGGTGAAAATGAAACACCTCATAACCATTTCAACGATATCTGTCGAGTAAACCAAGAACTCTGTCCGACTATGACAGATGACAGGAACAAAAGGACATTTCATTGTTACGCTCTTGAATCACAAGATTGTTAACGGTATATCAGCTGATAAAGGATAGCACTAGTTGTGTATTTACTTAGATCCTTTCATTAATTAAATTGAACACTCGCTATCATCTTGATTCTTGACACTGGAAAAAAGGCGTTTTAACCGTCGTACATAATCGTGCTCCACTTCATTTTCCAATTTTAGGATCTTCTGTATCGTCGTATGCGATGTCTGGCCAACTATGAAGCTGCAAACAAGAATCTCGAGCGTGCGCGCGGTCGCAACAAAGATATTCCGAAAGTATATTTAACTCATAATATGAGATGTTTAAACTATCGTTTCTTCGTAGTGTTATTCTGTTTTTCCTTAGACTAATTTGATTTATAATTTTAGTGGTTAGTACGAGGAGAGAAACATACATCGTTCTACTCGTTTCACCCATTCTGGCATTAAAGTCTTCAGGAACCAATATGCAGAATGAATTTGCTGATATTTTGTCCATCTCATTTTAGAACGCGTTTACTTCGCTCTAATCAGTCCTCAGCCCAATCTCTTCTCCTGAATAGTGAAAGTAGCGCAGTTAAATTGGCTTTGTCTCTCTTCTTGCTCTTTGTTTTCACGTCTTTTAGGATACCAATGAGGAACTGCGATAACTTCAGATTTGGAGAACGTAAACGTCGGCATCATAAGTGAGAAACTGTTCGAGCGTAGGTGGCTTCTTGTGTAAACCCAGTTTAATCGCTTTTCATCAACATTATCACTGCTTGACTTCATTGTAGGGAACACCTATATTAAAGGTGCTCACAATGGTGTAGCGCTGGTTGAGCGACTATTTTAAACACTCCCCTATTTTGCTGCATCAAAGTGAGGTTTACCCGGTTGTCACTCATTCCCTGTGAACATAGTGGTGATTGCTGTCAGCGGCTTATTAAGACCCGAGATTTTAGATTGAAATGAACCCCATCTCACCTTAGTCCACCATGTACCCACTTGCAACGTCTCCATTCGTCAGTGCAGCCCAGCAGTGCCCCTTACTCGTTCGATCGACACGATTACTATCTATCGCGCTTGCAATTTTTCTCTGTTTTTGGCGAGTTTGTTTTCACGCTCACTATGTCTTGACTAAGTGTGAGGGAATTGCGTTTATTCAATGGTAGCTTGTGGAATGTGCCCAGAGATGCACCCCCTATTTTTTGGAAGTAACTGCGAACCACTCACCATGTTCTTTTTAACCGTTAAGGTTTTAGGCATTTTGCTGATTTGATATGCACAATATAATTAGATACAAGCAAGCACATCCATGCATGAATGCGTAGAGTGGTCAGGTTTTTGCCGAAGATATAGCTTACGCTAGTCTGCCATACTAAGATAATTATTTCTTGAATTCACCTTACCTCTCTGAGCTATTGAAAACATGGACAGTTTGGTTTGCGTTTTGCCAATGTTGTTGTTATCTGAAAACAAAAATTCTCCTAACCGATAGTTGGCTTGAGGTCAGTGGTTTCTTTTCTCATAGAAAAGGATATTGAGTTTTTCGGAGAATTTTCGAGGATATCGTAGTTTCTAAGCTTGTTGTTTAGGTGATTCTTAATGTTCGAAAACTAGGGAGGCTGAGGCGCTGCTTAGTTGTTGTACGGTTGTGAAGGAGAATAGATACTCCAAATCCTGTAGTTGTCTCTAAGTCAATTATGCGGCATGAGGTCAAACGCCATTGAAAGGAAAGGTTGCACCACAAATCTATTCAACAGCTCTCCCTTTACATTACCGTAGGCTAGTAATGCTGCTGTGTTCAGTGTTTAGCCTCAACAATCCCATTCGGTTCCAACAGTTTTTTACAGAGCAAACTTTGTGACTGAGTTGCTTGCTTCTTTTTGTTTAGGCTCAAAAAGACATGGCTGTTTTTGTTCCCGTAACTAATTCAGTGCTAATTTGCACTCGCAGCTTTCCTCAATGTTTTATCGGTTCAGGTGAAAAAGCAAAGATACGTATTCTGACCTGCAAGTTCAAGACGTGATTTGTTAGAATGAAGGCGATCTCTCCAGACCATGTGTGCTCAAGTCTGTTCGTAAATAATGTTCACCGCGCCGAGTGTTTCCATCAAACATGATCCGCCGTCAAGAGGCAGATCTTTTCATCTTGTGTACCTCTCGTCGATCGTAGAACTTGGTGACTAGAATTTGTTGATCATCCGTTTCCACTCAATGTTATTTTCTCCGTTTAGAAATTGCTTTTTTATATGCTTCCTACGGAATATTTCAGATTATACTCTTGCATAACAGACTGGAAAAGGATTCAAACCGGTTTGAACGTCAAGAAAAACCTTGGGAAGGATATCGTCAAGGGTTATCTTGTTTCGTACCCCAATTAAACATGTAGTAGGATAGATTTGCACCTGTCTAGTCAGTCGAGTCAAAATCTGAGCGCTTGGGTGAATTTGGCGCAGAATGAATCATATTTCGAAAGCCAGATGCACTCCCGATCATGATGAGTTATTAAACCGCTGATGTATATTTACATATATATGTACATATATACACATATGTATAAACATGTACTATATATACACATGTACATATGCTGTGTATTTTACATATATACACATTAAACGTATACACGCATGTATAGATATATATATATATATGCATATATATGGGTGCGGTATAGCATATATATATATATATATATATATATTACATAGCCACAGTTACAGTATACTTACTTGGATGGTCCATCTTCTCTGGTTGTGCGAGCCTGAGTATAATTTCTATTCTCCACAACTTTACTGCTTTAGCCATTGTAGTTCTGTGGAGTCCCGAGTACAGCCTGACCAATGTCTGCCCCAAGTCCTCACCGCCACAGGCAGTAGTGCCTTTGTGGATCAGGAGTTTGCCACCATAAGACTACCCTGATACCAGGACGATGGTGGTTTCTGACATTGTTTTACTCTTAGCTAGGCTTGATGGAAATCCTGGTCTTCTACGGAGCTTGGGAGATCCTACCGGGGGTCGATTCCATCCTCTGTACATCGTAGTCCGACACACAGGAACACCTCCCAGCCAGGATGAGTTGGTAGACCGTTAGGAGAACAGTTATGCTATATAGTATAGCTTATGCATATATGTATACATGTATGTATGCATATATATATATATATACATATACAAATCTATATATACATATGCATCTATGTACGAACTGTGCATTAAAACATTTAATACTGTTAGGTTGGCTGAGAAATAGTAATGTTTTTACCGTCACTTAAAACCTGAATTCGTGCACAACTTTATTAATTAAAGTTGAAACCATTAGGATATACAGCATTTTGTCGTTCATAGAATTTGTATGTATTAAGGAGACATTTTAACTTGAAATTTGCTGTAGGGATGGTCTAGAAGTGGTGCTTACTTGGTTACATGTTCGATAAGGACGCTAGACTGGGAAGATTCATAACGCGGTTTTTCAACTTTCCCAACGTTGTTTGTGTGGTGGTGTCGAACGCTGTCATGTAGAAACATTGAACTCTTTCTGTTAACAGTGCTGGATATGTACGTCGTGGTTCTGTAGCATTTTACGAATTTCGCATTCCATTTCTCTGCTCTGGATCTTTCGTCAACATTGAGGAAGTTGTTGGGGATCAATACGACTGTATTCAACTAGACAATCACCGTCACGTTTTAGTACAATTTTCTTTTGGGAGATGTTTTAAAGGTTCATTATGGTCCCGTCAGAGTGCTGAAAGTCGTCGTTGGTTCTCGGATAAAATCCATTTTCATTGCAATGTGGTCGAGAAGTAGATCACTTTTGTTACATAAACCAAGCGAAGAGCAGATTTATGACGACGAGGTTTTTCGCCATTTCAATGACTTTCAAGTGACACACGACTGTTGAATGGTTATCGTTCAAGTTCTGCATTCTGTCGATTTATTTTTAATTGGTCAGCTTTGATTATCGTCGTCACGCGGTTGTCGTGAGCTAACGATGGACCTTCTTCATCATCAAGTTTCATGTCTCCGATGCGAAGATTCGAACCACCTGCTTAGTGTTCATTCGGAATCCTAAATCACACCTGTAAAATGGAATGTTACGCTTTTTATTGTTCTAAATCAAGTGTTAAGAAAAGTTCGAAAATTAGTTATCACCTGTCGTCCTGTTGATCCTCAAGCGACCCAAGTGGGCGCTACTTGCTCAGAGGACTCACTGAGCATCATACTTATCTTGTAGGGTTCTCGTGAACAACTGTGACCATCGGGTTGTTGGTCCTCCTGTTTTGCGTTTGACATTCAGACGAATTCACTCGCTCACGGTTCTTGTCTATCGATTATCGTTCACGTATTACGTGTCCGGCCCACTTTATCTGCTCCGTTTCGGCGTTCTATAGGCCAGAATAGTTATATAACAACTATTTTTTAAAATAATGTTCATTAACAGTGTGAACGAGTGTGTATTACTAACATCGCTCCATCACTTTTCGTTTGGTCCAAATTTGATATGTAGAATTTACTGAGGTGGTGTTTACTATTCACGGATTTCATTCTCTGTATCTGTTTTTATTTCCAGTAGTTTTCCAACCATTTATCTTTATATTATTGTAAGTAGTGTCATTGTCTTGCAAGCTGTGTGGCATATTCTAGGCTGAGACAGAGCAACAGGAGGCATGCAAAAAATTTGAAGATATCAGTGCATTAGCAAGAACCGAGCTCAAAGATCTTAAAAAGCGCCGTGTGCTGGCTTTTAAGAAGAATCTTGCTGATCTTGCCGATCTTGAGATTAAACATGCTAAGGTACGTAAGGCTAACAACCTCGACATACAAGGCATCAGTAAATTAGAAAAGATTTCGCATATAGTTAATATAATAACAAACTTTGTTTTGTGTTACCGAAGACCATACACTTTGTCAAAATAGCTTTTTCGAATGTAGAATGAGAAGAAAACCGGACACGATAAGCATCGCTGGGAAGTTTTCAGTTTATTCGGCTAGGAAAGATTACAGACGTTATGCTGTAAACTTTCTGTTGTAACATTAACTCTTATCTTAACCTTTTTATTTACTGGCTATTCTTTTTAACAGCAGAGTATTTTGCGAAATATAGCTACTATAATATACTATAATACTGAGATATTTGCAAAACTCCGGACCACAGGTGTCTGCGGTGGGGAACGAACGCGCTGTTGTCCTTTCCGGGGAGTATTGGGACTCCCCAGATCAATCCCGTTGACGGACGATTGCTGATGGCAAAAGATCGATAGAACTAGCAGAGAGACAGGCGAAATGAAGGATCCGCATGGTGTGAAGGTGAACGCGTTACTCCCCGTAAAGGACAATAGCGCGTTCGTTCCCACCGCATACATCTGCGGTCTGGAGTTTTGCATATATCTCAGCATTGTAGTAACTAACTCTTATTTTATTTTCGTATTCCTACTTACTATACAACAGTCTATTTAAACTGACTTGGATTAGTATTGTATCATCCAAAAATGCAGACATAGAAGGATCATTCATTAATAGATTCCCTTCATTACGCTCACTCTTCGCCTGTTTTCTTAAACATTTCTCTGTTCTTGGTCCTGAGGTACGGCAACTCTAAAAAATTACTTTAGGAGAAAGGGAAGGGAAGTAAATAGTGATAATTATGCGCTCATGGTTCTTATTCATTGTTAGTCACTGAAATTATTCAAGGTCGTCCTTTTCTTCGATATTAAGAATCCGAATGTTGGTAGGACCCAATTTGAATGTTATTTCAGAAGTGTTAAACAAGGAATATTGAGTTAAAAATTTTTCTTCTATCTCATTTTGAACAACTCGACATACCATGTTTTATGCATTCCAGAATGTATTGCATTCAGTTCGTCTTCTCGTATAATCATCCACGATAGTCCTCGTGTTTGTGTGGTGCTTCAGCTACTGCTTGACGATTTTGATCGCTTCTACGAATTTCGCTGAATGCTAGTCGGATCCAATTCCCCTCAATTCCTGGGATATCTGTGCTAGGGGGTTCCCCGTTCTTCGTTACAGACAGGAGCCAAGTTTTATCAATTGAGAGGAGTTAGTAGCTGTCAGAGTAGTATGAGTATCAATCCTTGACCATGGTAGGATAGGAAGATCAGTGGGGCCAAGATGGGCTCGAATCAGCATGGTGATCGTTCTAAACAGCATCACTGTTCGTGCACTACCACCAATTCTTTTCTGCAACCCTTCACAGTAAAATTTTATGGTATTTGGCGTAGTAATGAAGTGTGCAAGTTGTTGTATAGTTCTCGCATTAAATTTCTAGTAGATCATTTAATAAATAGCAAGCTTGTTGCGAAATCTTTGTAATAAGTGATTTGACTGTTTAGTACATTTTAAACCGTAGCTAGGTTTTCGGAACATTTCTATCAGTACTTTTGTACACTGATAATATCTCATCTCTAAATTTGTTAAAGAAGCCGATATATTTCAGTGGAAATGATGCATCGTGTTTCGTTGTCCTCTCATCAGTCAGTAGTTTATCATTGGCTTCGTTAATAGTTTCAAGAAATCTGAACAGTTGCTCTGTGCAGTTTTGTAAGATATTGCATCAGAAGTGTGGAGCCGCATTCTTTCCGTTGAATGGTGGCCGCATTCATTGATACACATAATGCCAGTGCATAATAATGTGGTCGCGATCATAGTTCTGTCTCTATTACGATACGAAAACTATTGATTGAGCGATAACCTTTTATATAGTTGTGCGAATTCTTTTTGAATACGATTGAGAAAATATTATTACACGTTGTTATATTGTCATCGTGACTTACTCACCTTAATTTCATAATTCATTGAAAATCTTAGGAAATGGATAAGATGAGGTAAACAAGAAAGTGGAGGTGAATATTCAATGGGTTTACACTCATCAAGAGTGCAGTAGTGAGACGGTGCTACTATCATTGAAACTCTTCAATTCATGACTTAGAACATCTCCCACATTTATGTGTTTATATTGTAATTCTTTGCTTTCAGGCACAAATACAAGTTCTAAACGAGTTAGTGGCTAGGTTGAAACAACAGCCATAAGGTTCACTTAAATACGTTCAACTTTCCACATGCATTTTTTTTCCGTATGTTCCTAACACTCTATTATGTTTCGCACTGTTTTTCTCCTTCAATTAGTTAAGCAATCCATAATTTCCGTTACATGTCATTCCGGAAATACTGGTGGAATCGTTAAAAACAACCTAGGGCATGGCTGTGGCAGAAGTGGTTTTGCAGTCGATAACTATTGCATATTCAAAAATGCTAAATAAGTTCATAAAGCCAGAGTAGTCGGTGCTGTATCACATCATTGATGCCGTCAAGCCGAGTTGAAATCATCATTACTTTTTAAGTCATCTCATGCTGTTTGTTATTTTTCTCACTCCTCTATATACAGTATGTTTAATTGAGATCACATTGAACTTCTATGTAGACGCTACTGAAATGTAACGTCTAGTTTTATTACTTCCAATTCTAGCCAAAATACATTCAGTTAATAATTCCCTGGTGAATTCCATACATCCCATAAATTGCACAATTTCCTTAACTTTCCACTTGTTTTTTTATCAGTTATGAATAAAATCTTCTACACATGCTCCTATTTTTCTTCCACGAAGTCACGGTCCTTCCCGGCTGTGTACCAATTCCATCGTGTAGTGCTTTAAAAAACTCCATCCCAAAGTCCATTTCATTATAATCGACAGATGCACTTGATTTTGTGCTGATCGTGTTACCAAAGTGCGGTTGATTTGACTAAAAACAGACGCTGCTGTCTGTTTCTGTTCGTTAATCTATCGCTCTATTTATGCTTTAAATTGTGTTGCTATGATTGTATACGATTCATAGGTAGTTTGAGTTTCAGCCAGTGCGGTAAGTGGACCTAATCTAATCTCGTTGCTATTTCCTTTGTTCCCGTTGTCACTACGGAAATATTGGCTTGAATACTACTTGACTGAAATGCATATATGCATATATATATATATATATATATATGCATGTATACGTACGCATGTAGATACTTATATAGATGTACATATATATATATATATATATATATATATATATATATATATATA
>UYYA01000385.1:0-62307 GCA_900624975.1 Angiostrongylus costaricensis
AAATCCGCCGAAACGTCAGCTTAATCGTGAACAAAGAATAGTAACACCTCGTGTTTGCTCAACAAAAATACGAAGAAAATCTTCTCTTCTTTTCGCTGTGTTGTAGCCATAATCAACAGAGTTGCTTAAGTTTTTGTGCTAGAAAGGAACTGAAAGTGAACCACCTTCTTCACTAAGGATTTGGAAGTTTGTCGGCAGTTGCTCTTTTTGAAATACCTGAATGACGGTGAGAAGTCGCTTCCAGGTCGTCACCACTGCTTGACACTGCATTTGAGGATCAAGAGGAAGTTTGGTGCCCCACGAATAGGATTCTTCTAGCGTGCTGACTTTCCGCCCTCCAGTTTTTCGACCAACCTGTTAAGTTCGCTGTATCGGGTCAAATCCATCCCCCCCCCCCCATTTTTTTCCCATTGCTTGTTTACGCAATTATTAGATGACATATTCTCTATGGGAACACGGCTCACTACTGCACATGATCTTTCGACGAGTTTTTTTGTGGTGGAAGTCGCCCTCGTAAATGGTTACAACACAAAAACTGCATAGTGTTGCTAAAATAGGAAATTACTTATCAAGTATATTCATCATTCATATACTCTATTCTTTCAAGATTTGTTGTAGGCCATTAGAAGGTTTTAACGTCGTGGTTCTATCTATATAAGGTAAATAACTGAGTAGAGAAGTGCAGTTTGAGGTAGTGCTGCAAAGTTACTTAATTTTCCAGTTCGGTATCCTAGTGAAAACTTGCCGAATTTGTTTTTTTTAGACGTTTATTTTCATTATCTTTTCTACATTTTTATCCTAAAGGCTTTCCGGAATGGACACCGCTGATAACTTGTTATCAATTCTTCTTGACAAAATGGAAAGTGTTCGGTTGCTTTTTTCGTCCTTCTACTAATCTAGTGAAATTGCCTGCTGCTTCTTCTTATAGTCACACTTATACCTAATTGGATATTAAGATGGTCCCTCTTCACTGGTTGTGCGGACCCCGCCACATTTGCCATTCGTTTCTTTCTCTCGCAGTCGTCGTCCATGGTGGCGGCTTCTTTCGAGCAAGGTGGCACGTACGTGTCTTATACAGTGATCTGATCATAGTAGGAAGGCCAGATCACATTTATGGGCTTCAGTAAGAATATAAAAACAGTTCTTTGCTGTAAGAGTAGTGTTAAAGCTATTCCGTTTGGTTTCCATTGTTTCCGTTCACGTCATTTTGAAGTTCGTTTGTTTCAAATTGCTCTGTCTGCTCTACTCAACTCTTATGATTGTTCAGTTTGCACATCTTCAAGAGGCCATCAAATGTCGTCGTTTTCCTAGTGACATAAGGACTTGCTTCCCTGAGTGTGTTTAGGTGGCTGTACTTTTTCCTAGAAAAATAACGATTTGTTTCCCCAAGTGTGTTTGGATGGCTGCACTTTAGAAGAGCGTGCAAATCACAGTTTGAAGCCTAGAAATCGTCATGGATGTGGATAACTGACTGGTTTTCTCTACAGAAATGATAAAGCAGTTAAAAAGCTCTTTGCAGACTTTAACTTGCTAAGGCAAGTTTTTTATATGCTTGTGCAAAGCTGTTTAAATGGGGATTTTCAGACTCATAGAAGACAACCGAGAGCTGATGATAAGGCAGAAGGCGTGGGCTGAAGCGGATTTGACGGCATCGTCATCGTGCGTTATTCCGACTTTTCTCGCGATGGCCTTCGTCTTGTTTTTATTGTGACATCTAATAACGACTAACTGGACCTCAAATCCCTCTCATGCTTCGATGTGATGTTCCTACCTGGTGTTGCTCGAGATCTTCCTACAGTTTGACGAAGACGATTCAATTGTTTACGAAAATTTTGAGATTTGATTGTTGTGATGTTTAGATGTTATACTTTATTTTCGGATTCTAATGATAGGTAGGTGAAAAAGATTATCTAGATGAATAAGATTTCTTTCCAATAATTAACGTCAAAGATTTTCATATGCACTAGAGATTCTTTACATTTCTACTTATTTTTGCCTTCTAAGCCAGTTACATTATATAACTGCTCAGCCTATTCGTATCACTCTTCCATCGAACTTTGTTCAACTGCCTTCATATCGCTCTTTAGACCCTAGTGGGCAGTTCTTTGTCAGTTATAAATGTTTTTGAGAAAAAACAATGGACTCAGCTTTGATGTTTTTCGCACAATACTATTTGTTTCAGTCTGCTCATCTTCAGGAACGGCTTTCATTTGGCTTCGAAATGAATAACTAAAGTTGTACTTCATCGATAAGCTTACGCGAACACGAAACCCTACAAAAGGTTTCGGCGTCGCCGCCTTCTTCAGAGCCATAATGATTAGAGTCAAGGTCCACAGGAATTGTTACGATGTGGAACTTCTTAGTCGTTGTGAAGACAGTGGGATTCAGTACCACACGAGTAAAGTTTTTTCACCTAGCAGTGCTACTGTTCGTTTACTGTCTGCTTACCTGACACATAATGCCTGAGATGTTAATGTGCTGTGCATACATGGAAGTGGGTTAAAGCGAAGAAGCCAGTGTGCCTCCTTTTCATTGGTTTTACTACTGTTTTTTTTATTATTTATCTTATTATTATATTTATTATTTATTTATCTTGTCATTTTCCACGAGGGGATAGATAAGTCCAATTCTTTTCTATTTTCTATTCTAACCTATATACCTCTTGAGCGATAGTGCACCATTTCGGCTATAGCTCCACGATGTCCTCAATTTCTAGTTAGCGAAAAACTGCAGGAAGTTATAGAAAACCGGCATTGTTCACTGTATAGGATATATAAGCCTCAATTTTTAAACAACAAATGGCTGCATTCTTTTACGACTTGGTCATATTCTAAACGGCACAAATCCTCTCCCTATCGAAAAGGAGAGGAAATAAAGCGGAGCCCTAGCTGTAGTCGAAGTAGCGTCGAACACTCCGATACTTCACTTACTACGTAGTAGCCTCAACGACCAGCTCTGTACAACACACCATTCCGAAATGTGCTTAGTGCCGAGGAGAGAATAGCCCCTGTCGAGCAAAGTAAATTGGGGTCCAAATTATTTGATGTCTTTGTTAGCTTTAGATTGGATCTGCATTACTCAGGCGGACAATTTAGAATTTTCTGTCGCTTGGGAAAAGAGCGCACCTAGACAATGCATGCAAAACATCTGCATGCAGTTCAGCATTTTAAAATAACCAGTTCTATAAGTTTGAAGTTAATAAATCTTCATTTCAACCATGAACCTTCACTCACATAAATCACTGACACGTTTAGGGTAAGCTCATCATAACAGTGGGAGGACCAGAGATATTTTAGTCCTATCTTCATCCCTGTTACACTGGCCGATCTCTTCCCCATGAGTGGAAGATGACATATTAAGGGCTTTAAGTGTTAAAGTCATTCATAGTCGGTTTAGTTGCATGCTTTATTCATTGCAGTCGCAGTCAGAAATCAGTAGTTATTTAGAGTGGTTAAGCGCATTTGGTTTATTTCCGAAGATAATATGTTTCTGGATTGATTCTTTGGTTCCTCCGTAGAGAAAATGACATGTGAACTCAAGCCGAATTTCCCTCCATTTGTTTACTGAGCTTTCCCAATGCTTCAAGGTTTCCAATAACATGGGTATTTTCCCATTATATCCTAAGTTTCCCATCATTTTCTACACTCCTTTCTTTGGATTTCTAAACTCTATCAATATCCTATTTTTGACTCAGGTGAAAATTTCACGACTTTGTTGGGATAAAATATTCTGAGGCGATACATGCATCAATATATTCGCACTTTTCCTTCCAGCCCAACGATTTCAGTATTAGTTGCAGTGCGCCGCTGAAAAACGAGATTTCACCGGCTTTCCGAACAGCATTAGTGACGGTGATGTTGGAGGTGCTATTAGTTCGGTTTCCATTGTAGTTGCTTAGTGTTCGTACGTGCGGTTGCTCCGAAATCGTTGTAGGCTTTGTTCTCATCAAGGTTCGGCATTCCATTGTTACATAAATATTCCAGCCGTTTTATCCATAATATATCCCAATTTTAAACCCACCCTTCCTCGTATCGATGACCTTATCTTAGTCACCGTAACTGAAATACACACTTCAAGACTAGTACAAGGTTTTATTTAGACTTACTTCTTGCTTGACTTTGTAGCAAAACTATTGTTGCATAAGGCCTATCTATAAACGTGATTGCTCGTCAAAATCGTTGATAAGCGTAATTGGGCGATTATCTTTTGAACTTTTGGAGCAGGAAAAAATTGGAGCTACCTGTCCATGTCACTTAGGTAACCATTTTTCGGCAAGATGACCACAACCGCATTATACTTGCAAAGGCAGCCATGTCTACTAATTTCCTTGCCTTTGAACATTACTATTACTATCCATCTTTTTGCCACACCAATCACCCGTCAGCGGGGTTGATCTGGGGAGCGCAAATCTGTGCTGTGGCAAAAAGATCGATAGAAATAGCTGAGAGACAGGCGAAACGAAGGACCCGCATGGTGTGGTGGTGAACGCGTTACTCCCCGGAAAGGATAATAGCGCGTTCGTTCCCCACCATAGACACCTGCGGTCCAGAGTTTTGCAAATATCTCAGCAACGTTGTGGTTGTATTTCGCTTAGTAGCCTGCCATGAAAATTATAGAAGGCAGAAAACAAAACGTTAAACATTACTATTACTATTTGCTCAGATGTGTAGGTGACCCATCTTCACTGTTGTACGAGTGTCCGCAAACAATTTTTCCATCCGCTTCGCGCTCCTGCACCTGTTATTGAGCTATCTGGTCGGCTTTGCATTTAATTCTGGCTATATAATACCACATGTTCGACTTATTTGACTCGTATAGTCAACCTCACCTGCTTGCCTCGGTAAATTGTAGTTATTTAATCGACGGAAAATGACTACTGGTCCCTCCGTAGAGCTCACTCCAAATCATCCTCCATTCTATCGCTACAACTTTTCGCTAATTATTCATAGATGAAAGATTAATTCATGAGTATTTTCTGGAAAAAGAATTGACGCGAAGTTTTACACGTGCACCACTTACTGTTCAGAACCAAGGGAAAACGACTACTTGCAAAGCTGAGTAGTGGATACTACGAGGTTGCCATGGAAATACCTATTCTAGGTGTTTTGAGTCTCTGCAATTGGCGGGTGGGCGATTTCCTAATAGCTGTAGTTGAGTTGTTTTGGTGTTTATTTCCTGAGTTCTGTTTAGTTTTCCTCAGGTTGGCTTGTAAATCCTAGGTGACTAATCTCCACACTCAAATAGAAATTCTGCTTACTTCCGTATAGGTGCTCTTTCATTCCATCTATCCAATTTTTTGTAAGAATGTTGGCCATAGGAATTCACCCCCGTTGTTATATTCTTTCGTGAGCTTCAGCAGAACTCTAGTGCTTTCCAGAAAGCACCGTCTCCTTAAATCGCTTGATCTATTTTTTTAAAGCGCTGAAAACTCCTTAATTCTTTAAATTATGTGTTTAATTAATGTTGATGAATAGTGCAGTATAGCATTCATGTTTATTATACTTTAGATTTTATGTTTAAGAAAGTGAAAATAAAAGCGAACAAAGTACAAAATGCTTTTTTAATCATAATGCTTGAATACCTGAATGGCCAGTCCTCACTGGTTGTGCGGGCCCCAGCGTAATTCCCATTTTCGGAGATTTGCTGATTAAGCCATTGCGGTTCCCTGGAATCCAGAGGTCAGCCTGGCCAAAGTCTATCCCAGGCCTTCATCACCACAGGCAGGTGCAGCTCTTGTGGATCAGAGTGAGATTCGCCACCATGCGACTTTGATACCAGGACGGTGGTGGATCCTGATATTGGTTTACTTTTAGCAAGGCTTCCTGATGGAAACTTCGGACTCCTTCTCAGCTTGGGAGACCCTGCCAGGAGGATGAATCACCCCACTGTACATCGAAGCCCGAAACCCAGGAAAACCACCCAGCCACGATAAGGCGGTAAACCGTTGAGGGGTTTTAATCATAATAGCAACCTCAATTCCGTACAATGCTCAGATTGTTACTTTGAAGTGGAATGATTTGGATGAAAACAATTTTAAATCTTTCTGTGACAATCTTAATTTCAAAAACACTGGGAGTAAGTAAAACAACAAGTTTAGACTTAGACTCTTGGCTAGCGCATTCACGAAAAAATGTGTGAGAACGAGTGCAAAAATGCATGGTAAAATATTTTCTTGAGATCTCAATGTAGCCATGCTAGACGTCCTGAAGTCGTCAACACATCGCCATCCAACATAGAACGGTGAAAAGTTTTTCTCCGTGCGACTGCGTCCCTTCAGGACAGAAGTGTTTTCCAGTTTATTTTTCCTGAGTTTTGATTAATTGCCTGCCTGAGCACTATAATGAGAATAATTGCTCCAGCGCTAGATGACGTAGAGCTGTTTTTTGCCTAGTAGAAAACAATAATTGTACCATAGCTGCCAGTAATCGTTGTTCCGCGAATGCCCATTTTGAACCACGGATTTCACAACCTTCAATTCGCGCAGAGGTTTGTTCGTTAGGTTAGCGCGTGCTTTCTCGGGCCGCCAATACAGTGTCCTAGTAAAAAAAAAAGCATGTCGTTTTCCAGGAAGTCTAACCCATTTAGAGGGTTGACTCCTGCGATTTTGCCAAACAACCTAGTCTGACACCTGTAATTAGTTTTTTCTCACCAAGCTTAATTACGAAAAAGACAAAGCGCCTCAATTATCTGAAAACCCAGTATTACAATCGCCTCATTAAATGCGGAAGTAAGAGGTTTGTAGGCCTTCAAAATCAAGCACCACCCCAATTATTTACACAATTTTTTCCTATTCGACCCGTCTTCACGTCTACTGTGCGAATTCCAGCATTTCTCATATTCCATTCGTTTCCTCGCAACCATTATACACGAAGCTCTTCCAACTTTACGCATAGCTTCGTTTTCCTCTTGAGGATTTCCATTTCATCTTGAATGTCGTGGAATGCGGGTCGAGCAATCCTTCCTGGAGTCCTAACATAGCCGGGCTGGAGCGCTCTGAATTGGATTGCAGATAGTGCTTTTTTCTCAGATAAGTCCGGTACCAATTTCCTGACCCTGGAGGGAGGACAGGCCTGGTTGGCCCGTAGTAGAACTGAACTAGTACCATGCTTGTGATGACAAACATCACTATCACTGTGCTATCCACCCCATACTTACATAATTGGTGCGGATAATTTAGTGTGAATTACAACTTCTAGGATGTAGTGATTGAAACTATGAAAATTGAGTCCACCACAATTTGCCTGCCCTTAAAAGGAAGTTCAGATGTAACGAATGAAAAGAAATACTCGTCTTTTTTGATAAACAAAACTAACTTATTCACTATGGACTGATTTTGTTGGAGTAGTAATATACGTACGCCAAGCTATAGAAGAAGCTCAGCGCAGTCCCTCACAGTACGGCATCACCACGACTTCGTAATGCAGTCCTAGTAGAACAGGATATTTTGCTTCATATTCATGAACTTTAAGGAAAACTTTTGCTGAAACAGTAGCAGTTACGCACGCTATCTTCCGTAAATTTTTGAGTGTAATATAATAGCATCTTAATGGAATATGTCTTGCGAAGTATTTGCAGGTGCACCACAGTACACTTGGTCGTCAGTTCAATTCCACGCCTTAGGGTAAACCAAGCCTTCCATCCTTCTGGGATCAGCAAATGCTACCAGACTGGCCCTGGAGAATAGCAGCACTGATTCGATACAACGGATATGCATACAGTCACCCATAACTTGGTAAAGTCGAATGCATGGCGTGCTCCTCAAGGATTCATCAACGCTAAACCCTTTATCCTTAATCAATCTCACTTTAAAACAACTTTATGACGGAGTTTGGCTAATCCTATAGAGGTTCATCGGGTCAGATCAAACTTTAAAATGCTGTACATAACTGCCAACCTTATTAACAATGTCATTGGAAAACTCCTACGAATTTTGATTGAAGATGTCGTAACCATCGAGATTCATGCTCCTAATCGACTTCATATTTACTCCAACGTATTAGTATTTATATAGACCTAATTAACGCAAGATTTTGGTGCCTGTTTCGCTAAAATCATAAAAATAGGATCTGAAACTACTATTGATAGCTGTGATATGATCAAAATTCGGGACCTCATCTCGGCTTTGAAGCTGCGATTTTCTTTATCGGAGTTTAGACAGGTTTAGTGACGACAGATTACTACTGTTGACGAGTTACTGCTGATAACACCGATAAAGTGAAAACATGTCTGAGCCAAACTTCACGAAATGAGATTGGCGGTCGTCGATTTGTTTTTGTTGTAAATGTCTTACACTCTTTGAGAGCCTAGTCATTCGATTGTCAAGAGAATAGGAAGAGGAGAATGTACTCACTCATCTGGTAACTCGTTAATAGTGAGTTTTCAGCCAAATACTTGCTTATGACAAAAACCTAAACAAAAAGAATCGAGAGAAACTACTTGGTTTCCATTTGCTCATTTAAATGACACGTGTTCACCTCTCGTGCTAGTCCCAGCTCTTGTTCCATTCGTTCCTTGGCTGGCAACGTTCTCCCGTGGAGTGCCCAAGAACGATTTATGCTGAAAACACGAGAATCGTCCAATTTTGAAGTACTAAACCTTCCACTACTGACAGTTCTTTTCCTGCATGAATCAAAACGAAATTTTCCGCTTTACGACGTAAGTACATCAAAGGCAACAGAGACGAACCTTGCGATCATGTGATCGGACCGCCCAACGACGATGTAAGAAGTCGAATAAATCGAGAGAAATGGAGTGAAAACCCTTGAAAGCTGACTAAATGATATGACAGGTTGATCACCGACTATGAAACTACACGCTGTTAGCAGAATGTCTCTTTTTTCGGATGACGTAGCTTCTCAGTTGACATACTGTTGCCGATGGTGGCCGCTCCTCAATGACCCTGTTTTATCGTTTCTCCGTTTCTTACGACTCAATGGACTGTTATGAACTGTTTAAGATAACTTAGCCACCTTTGTTATTAACCAAACCATACAACAATAAGTCTTATTTCACCTTATTTAATTTAACTTTGCTTTAAAAGATTTTTAGATCCTTCAACTTAAAAGTTGGTGCTTATTTCGCAATGAACTTTTTTCAATTACAATTGTACTAACCCATTCCGCCCTCTATGTACGACATAGTGTCTACGGTAAAGAAAGCGACCGTTGAATCATTACAGTGCCCACGTTAAGTTTAATGGGTCCCAAAGTTTTTTACCGGACTATGTGTATAGATTCGATAACAAATCGAAACTAGGTCGAAATAGTAGAGGCGAGAACACAACGATTCTTACAGTAAATGGTTTAACGAAACCCTTTTCCGAGAAAGTTCATTGACCGGTAAACCGAATAGCAAATAACTATGTTAACCTTTTATTTTCTGCTTACTACTACTTCACTATTATTTCACGACAGCGTATTATGTGAATTACAACCACAACGATGTCTATGAGACACGCAAAGCAAAGTCCTCCGTGGCGCAGTTGTAATGCGCGAGAGTCCGGAAGGGGAAAACGTTATTCGATCTGGCCCGGGGTCCAAGTTTTGCTAATGTCTCAGCATCGCTGTAGTTTTAACAAATAACTGTTACTTTATTTCAACCCTTATGATGAATCGCGGTTGTTTTACGTAATGTGTGAGGGTGAAAAATGCTGAAATAGGCTCCTCATAAGCTGGAACATACTTCCAAATGCAGACGACTTTGCACAACGAACCAGAGTAACACGTAACAAATGGTAACATACATCATTTATACCCATTAAACGATATAGCAAAGTCGCTTCTACAATTTTGTTGTATGCAAAGCTCCAAGTTCTCCACTTATTGAGGAAAAGTTTCTACTAAAGTCAAGAAACTAGAAAGTCTGCAGCGAACGAAAAACTGCGCGTTGCCTGCTAGGTACCACTAATGCTCTTTCCACATTTTACTTTTGTGGTTCTTTTTGCTTGCAGTTAGGATGTAGGAAAGAAAATAGCCACTTTTCCAAATAATTTTACTGCGTGATTTCAATGCTGGATAAAAAAACCGTAGAAGAATTCCTTCCGTTTGTAATAAAGCGAGAACGTGGAACACGAGCAGGTGTCGACATTTTTCTGCTTAGCAAGAAGCCATTTTTAAAGGAGGTTAAGCACAAAAACAACTTTCTACACGTTTCTAAAATAGTAGGCTAAGTCTAATCAGTACTCCTTTGATATTTGGGACTCATAAAGTACATATTGGTCCCAAAGAGTTTAGTAGTTTTCCTTTCATATGGATAATAGGGGCCATCTAGTCTCCTGGGTTAATGAGCTGTTCTGCCCACTTATTGATTATAACAATTATGTATATATATATATATATGTATATATATGTACACCTATACATATACATATATAGTTCTCGATATTCTTGTTGAGCCAACAAGAGGTGTTACTTTATTCTTTATTGCGTTAAAGCTGATGGTTCGGCAGAATCGCTTCATCAGAGCCCGCAAGGATGTATTGATGGGCAATTTGCTACGTCAAACGCTCTGGACATTTCTCCCTGCTGTTCATTCTAGGGCTCCTGCTATTTATCCAAAAAGCCTCTAGAAGTTTGCGCGTTGGTGTTTTGGCATCCTGTGCGAGGATAGTGACTTTGATACTAAAATCGTCTCCGCTATGTTTTTGGATCCTATGCGTATACATATACCATGAGAGCGGTACCGACTGCTCTAAGCTGGTGTTTGACATCACAGTAATGAACATTGGATGTTACTTCGGACTTGGTTCCCTTGGACACATCTGAGCACACAAAAGAAAATATAAGATATATTTAGATTGTTACTAGAAAGCAAGAAACCGAATTATATATATCGAAAAGTGCAAAAAGGAACGAGTCCATCCGTTACTAACTCAAAAAACCGACTTTCTATAAACCTCGGCATAGAAAGTTGATATATTTATTCATATGATCTTATAAACCGATCTTCTTTAGCTGACACGAGGTGCGTTTGGTGTTGTTGGTCGATGGCTGACGTTTCGGTGATCTCGCCTTCCTCAGAGCCCGGACGTATTTTATACAAGGATGCTTTAATTATTCGGTGGAAAAAGGCTAAAGTATTAATGAAGATCAAACTTTTAAATAGACGCCATATTGATCAAAAGGGCTACTCACCGTGCTGTTACGAGTTTGACTGGACCACGTGTTGTTCACGTGGGGTCGCGAGCGAGACACACCCGGGGTTCAAAATATCATTGTGAAATAAGGCGCCAGCTCACGTGTGATAGTGAGGCACTCGTCTTTCCGGTTCATCTTTGGATTTTTGAAATTTATCTAAAACGCCTCAAGAGTTTTGCGCGTTGATGTCTCACTCGCCACATGACGGTGAGTAGCCTTCTTGATCAATATGGCGTCTATTTAAAAGTCTGATCTTCATTAGTACTTCAGCGTTTTTCCACCGGATAATTAAAGTATTCTTATACAAAATACGTCCAGGTTCTAAGGAAGGCGAGATCACCGAAACGTCAGCCATCGACTAACAACACCAACAACAACGACAACTACAACGAAGACCTATACCAACCTCGCACTAGCTTAAGAAAATCAGTTTATAACATCATATAAATGAGTCCATCCGTTTTCGGAAGTTATGATCGCCTTGAATCGAGTTCAATTCATAGCTCGCGCAGAGCAACTACGCGATCGCCACTCTAAACTAGACGTGGTATCGAATGTATTGAAAAGTTACGGACACTGTGTAGAAGTCATCAAGAGGAATCATTCACTTCCTTTCGTGGCTCGAATCTTGGTGAACGCATCGCAACTGGAAAAGTACTGCCAGTACTGTCAGGATACTAACAAGGTGGAGAACCAAGTCCACTTCTAACATTGTTAAACTGAAACCAAGAAATTCATTCTTATAAGTTTGTCCGACAAATCAATACGTACAATTGAAGGCACCGGACTATGTTAGGTCACCACAATCAAATTCACGATTGAAGGGAATATTCTGAATATTTTGCAAGAACTGTGGCATTTTTGAGTAAAAGAAAATCATCGCCAACCAACCATCGTCAGCTTGAATGAAAGAGTCGTTTTGCACTCAGACATTGTGTGCTTTCGAAGCAGATAATTTCGATCTCTTGACAAAACTCTAATATTTTTGCTTCTCGCCGAAATTTTCATTCTAATACACTTGACACTTGACACTTGAACGACCGGTCCTCACTGGTTGTGTAGGCCCCAGTATGATCACCATTTATCGGAGATTTGCTGCTTAAGCCATTGTGGTTCTCTGGAATCCCGAGGTCAGCCTGGCCAAAGTCGACATTCATAACTTGCGAAAAAATCCAGCCAGGTACGATTTACAGAAATGAAAGCATAACACATCAATGCCGAGGTTAATAGAAAGTCGGTCGTGGGAGTTACTGCAAGATGTGCCACAAGATACTTCCGACTTGTAAAAGAAGCGCTGTCACTTAGACAAAAGATCGTCTTAGCTCGGCAGTCAATACACTTTCTCCTCCGCTGTCTAAAACACCGAGTCGTCCCGAGCGTCATTAAACGAAGAAGACTATACGGTGTATGCGAACTGCCAGAGGACAGTCACCGAGTACTGGACATCCAATTGCCAATACTAATGTCTACGAAGCCGCCAAAACCAGATGTTCGCCAAGTGGAAAAAGTGTGAGACGAAGGAAAACTTTTGTGCTCAGTATTTGGAGGACCGCCTCTGGAGGAAAACAGTGGATAGGTCAGTGTTGATTTGCAACTCTATTAGGCCTGATGCTAAAGTAACCTTGCGGAGAAAATTCAAAGAACTTTTGAGTAAATCGCATAACATGGCTTCAAGAGCGCACAGAAGTACCGCTAACGAATATTAAACAGGTCACAGTAGGATAAATAATGTGCAAGAAAATTCAAGGCTAACCGTGTAAGGAGGCGCGGCTCTTCCTGACGGTGCGCGCTCGTTACTAGAATTGGGACCGAGTTTTTCACCATCTGAACCCATTTCTTTTAACCTTTCGTAGGGTCACATGCAGCTTACATGAACTTTAAAATAGACTGCAAAAAAGCTAGAGATGAAACGCAAAGCAGGTGCGAACAACACCAAGTGGGGACCCTACCAATAGCACCATTTCCTCAGCTGTTTCTTAGACAACAAAAGCCTATTAAAAAAGTTGATGTTAAATTTCGGATGTTTACGAATGAAACTCTCAAAGTCCTTAATCACTAACGCGCGAAAAGATACAGCTCAAACCTCACTCTAGTGCAAAAACGTGGTATGCGAAAGGTACGAGAGCTGATAAGGTTGAAAACCATAAGACTATCCGTTAGTGATAAGGGTGCAGAGTTTGCTGTAATTCCCCATCATTTAGATGTTGAGATAGCGGAAAAGCACCTTGAAGATGCTTCCCTCTATCGTCCATCGTCTGAGAAGGAATTTAAAAGTCAATACCGAAGGTTAAACAACGAATGGGTTAAAATGGCAAGAGCGGCTAGGTTAAAACCATCAGTTATCTCTCAGCTAAAAGTTGACTTACTAACATGTCCCGTCTTGTACTTGCTTATAAAAACTCATACGTTAGTATCCAGCGATGATCTTGCGTCTACCGATCCATCATTGTTTAAAGATAGACCTATCACTAGCTGCGTAGACGGGCCAACGGATAGGATAACATGGTTTTTAACCCTATTATTTAACCAGTTGTTGAAACACGTTCCAGCCCAGCTTACGAATACCTAAATGTTTCTGGATCCTCTACGTACTGCGCAGCCCAGAAGCGCGTACGTGATGGAGTCCTTCGACGTTACCGCCCTTTATACAAACGTGTCGAATGACTCCGCATTGCAAGCATATTCGAACTCCTTACACAACACGAAGGAGAGATAAACATGTATGGCTTTAAAAGATAGAACAGTTGATGGCACTCTTAAAAGAATGCTTGAACTACCTAATCTTCAGAGGGCCCGGAAAGTACTACGCTCAAATAAAAGGGTTGGCAATGGAACAACGACTGGCACCAAATCTTGCCATTGCGTTTATGCGTAGGGTGGAAGCACCGGTGATTGATCTCGGGCAGCTACTCTACTGTAGATATATAGATGACTGTTTTGTTCTTTGCTCAACACAAGAGGAAATAGACAAATGTTTCGAGTTGTTGAGCGAACAGTCAGAGTATATCAAGTTCATCCGAGAGAAACCGAAAGAAAAATAGCTTCCATTCCTGAACGTCCAAATTAACCTATCAGAAAATGGCTACATTACGAAGTGGTACCGAAAGCCATGTAATAAAAACAACTTGGTACATTACCTCTTTTCTCACCGCTCTCACACGAAATGAGCGCTTGTAAGAAACATGTTTCGAACGACAACCAACGGTGTGCACGGGAAAAGAGCAGAGAGAGGAGTCCCGGAACTTGGCGCGGAAAATAGCCATTCTTAATGGCTACGAAACTGCAGCTCGGGATAAGTGTAGAGAAAATCGCAGACTCCCAAACGATAACTCTAGGGACAATAAGGTCCCGTTTATACTGACCTTCATTTCAAATGAAGTAAGTGCAGCTATAAAACGCTGTTTAGGAAGAGCGGGTCTAGAGAATCCGGTAGGGATAATTGAAATACCACCGAGTAATCTTAGGCGCCAGCTAGTTAGTAACCGCCTATGCGACCGTTTATGTGTAACGCAAAATTGCGCAATTTGCCCCAATGGTAAAGACGGTGATTGCATGAGCTCAGGTATAGTTTATCTGATCCCTGTAAGGCGTGCGGAGACGAATATATTGACGAAACGGGCAGACCCCTCTGTGTCCGCATAATAGAACACCTAGTCAGCAAACGTAAACCAAATACTCCGCTAGGCACGCATAGGATCCAGAGACATAACGGAGAGGACTTTGAAGTACGTGTTACGATCCTCGCACAGGAATCGAGAGCACAAGTGCGCAAAACTCTAGAGGCATTCTGGATTAATTCCAAGAATTCGAAAATGAACAGGTAGGATATGCTTCATTATCACGCGTGATATTGGACAGTATATAAATTTGTTATTCTGATGGGAGAGGTACATTTTGCTTCCACGTGAGTTCTGTGCGGTTGCTCTTCACACGACGTACTCAGTGGAAGACTCATAGAAAGCGGTGAGTGTGCAGAGCTGTGTTCAGTGTGATTGAAATTTTGGTTCAACGTTTTCTCTGTTTGGTTATGGAGGTGTTTGGCCGAATAGATTGCTGTCAACTTGATCTTTTAACGCTCTGAGGAAGACGAAATCCTCCGAAACGTCAGCTTGTTCTTGAATAAAGAATAAAATAACACCTCGCGTTTGCTCAGCAAGAATACGAAGAATAACACTAGTTGCCATTCAAAAGTTTTAGCCGTGAATACTATTAACTATTATACCGTTACTTATTCGTGTAATAAGGGACAGATGGCTCAATGGTAATGATGTCCGTCATCACGAGCATGGTGGTAGCTCGATTCCGCACCAGCTCAATCAAGCACCAAAAATTCTCGATCTTTCCATACAATCATGTACTACCTACATTGATTCTGCATTGTTCTCTTTTCTAGTCACACTTATTGTACTAGAGCCGTGATGTTACGTGCGGGACTCTGAGGAAGGCGAAGTCGCCTAAACGTCAGCCATCGATCAATAACATCAAAAACAACGACAATGACAACGAAGACCTGTACCAACCTCGCGTCAGCTTAAGAAGATCGGTTTATAAGATCACATAAATAAATATATTGACCGTCAATTAACCGAAATTAGTAGTCAATAGGGGTCGGATAGCACAGTGGTAGTGATGCCCGTCGTCACGAAGACGGCGCTAGTTCGATTCCCACTTCGGGTCAACCAAGCCTCCCACCCGAGGACGGAAAATTGGTACCGGACTTGTCTGGGAAAAAATCGCTCTCTTCAATCCAATTGGGAACGCTCCAGTCCAACCATCTCAGGACTCCAGGAAGAATTTCTCGACTAGCACTCTATGACATTCAAGATGAAATGAAAATTCTCAAACAGCAACCGAGCCACACGTTAAAGTTGGAAGATCATGGTGGACAGTGGATGCGAGGAAACGAATTCAATGTGAGAAGTGCTAGGATCTGCTCAGTAGACGTGAGGACGGATCAAATAAAATGAAGTAAACAAAATAAAAAGAATGCTCGTGTAATTTTATCTTTCATCATACAGACATCTGCTCACAAAATTAACTTCCCACTGGGCTCCTCGCCATCTTCTATTTCCTCTACTTACTAGTTATCGACCTCTCTTTCTGTCCATATTATCTTATTTTCCTTTTCCTTGTTTTCTAGAGTCTTCCGGTTTGTTCTTTATTATTCTTGTGTCCCGCGCTTTTCTCTTTCCCATTTCCTGTTCTCCGCATCCACCTTTGGTTCAGCACGAGTTTGATCACTCCCTTTGTTTCCGCGTACCTTCCCACGTCCAACAGCTCCATGTCCATCCTAAATGTTCCGCAGAAATTGTCGTTTGACGAAAAAACTTTCCTTGTCTTAGTTTTTTTAACGCATTGTTTTCGGGTTATTTCATTCTGTATAATTCATTTCGATCTCAGCTGTGGACCATCTTGCGTACACTAAAATGAAAGCCTGACATGTAGTTCACCACATAATGGTACTGAGATGTAAATGAGGACATCACAAAAATGCTTTATTCAGGTTTTCTTCTAAACTGCTTTGATTTTATACCAAATGTCTTTCCAGAATGTTACGTCGATACAGTTCGCATGGTCTGGAAACGATCCTGATTCAGTCAGAGAATCTCACCATTGGCTCCGATAAGTGCAATATTATCTTAAAAGTGAATCATTCATCCTTTTTTAAATAAAAACACGGCATTGAGATAGTTTTTAAGGTATTTTGGCTTCTTATTTGATAGATCAATTCACAAAAACTAAATAATTCTACTGAACTGCTTTCACTTCTTACGGTGCTTCCTGGGCCATCCATATCGATCACTATGAGCACCCAGTTTTCAAATGACTAATGTGGGCTCAAGAATTGGACTTTATTTCACCAAGTATAGCAATTTTCTCGATGTGCGCACCTGTCATCAAGAGCCTTATACTAAAAAACACTGAGAGTGTCGTGAACTATGCCATTATCTGAAACATGTGCTCCGAAGCAGAAGAGCACTCGTTTGCTAACTAGAATAGTTTCTCTGAGTTCCTTTTTTATTCCGAAGGTTTAACACTTTATTTCTTCATAACCTCTTTCAACCTCATTTCGATTTCGTTAGAGGTGCTCTTTAATAGATTTAGTGTTCACGATCGCTTCCATTAAGTGTGCCTGTGGCGCAGTGGTTAGAGGCGCCACTGCGACACACAGGTGGAATCGATCCCCGTGCACATGGCCCACCAAGCCTTCCGTCTTTCCGGGGTCGACGAATTAGTACCAGACTTGTCTCAGAAAATAGCAGCACTGGCTCGATACATTGGTAGGCTATCGCGAGTCATTGTAAAGGCCAGATATGGATTCAGTCACCTCCAACGATACTTAATGAAGTCGAATGCATTCATCAGGGATTGGTCAACGCCGAGAGCTTTATCCTTTATCCTTTTATCGTTTCTTTACTAGTCTATCCCGCTCTCTTTACCTCTATGGTATGAAGATAAAGATTTAAGTTTGAAATTTCTTCTATATCTGCTTGAATACGCCACTACTTATCATCTGCGTGACTTCTAATCTCATGCATCACTGAATACCTGAACTAGACACCAAAAAGTCCTCATTAGTTGCTTTTAAAACGTCACGGGCACTATTTGTGCCATGTGATCAAAAGTCTTGGTGGAAATAAAACATTTTTCCTCGTCATTGGTGAACGATATCCAGTCTACTTTCCAACAACGTAAGCAAAGTGCCGCACCTGTTCGTGATTATTTCATTCTTCTCTAGAAACTCTTCCAATGCTCCGCTTCCCGCCCTTTCCGCACTACGAGCACGATAGTGGCTTTCGTTGATCATTGAATTTTAGACGGATAGATAACGTCGATCGAAACAGAACTCAGTGTCCAATTAAACTGAACAGTCAATCATCATCGTAGTTTTTCCTTTTTCTCAAAGGTATTGTAGTGGGAACACTGGCGTGCTTACGCATCTCACTTGGAACTGACACGCGACTGCACAAGAACTACGCATTCATCTCGCCTCAGACCTCTAATCCTCTGTATAGGAACGTGAATTCAGCTGTTCTTTCCATTCAACTGGACCGACGGTTTCCAAAAAAGCAACAACACTATGTATTGATTAAATGCAAAGCACTAGCTAATCATACATCTCTTTGGTTTTTGTTGATGAAACATCATTGTAAAACTGGGAGACATTTAAACATATTCGACAAAAAGTGTTGATGAGGAATGGAAAGAGAATTTTTCATCGAGACCCGGACCCACTTTGCATATGATGACTTATCTGATTTCATGGTGACAATCCATCCTCTAACGGACAGGATAGTATTAAGATCAGCTCAACAAGATCAGTTCATAGGAACATATAAATAACTATATCGTTTATTTATGCCGAGGTTTGTAAAAAGCCAGTCTCTTGAGTTATTAGGAGAATAAGATTAATTGGAGTACACGGAAGCGTTCCGATTTTTATTTAACCTCTGCATGGATAATTAGTATCTTCTCTTATTGATAAGTATACACCATATGGTTGAGGAACTTTCCTGCGGCTAATCTTTCGACGCCATTGCCTCGAACGCAAATGGATATTTTAAAAAATGCTTTCAGTAACATTCATTTTAAGGGCGCGTTTGGCGCAGTAGTCGGAGACGCCCTCAACACACACGTAGAATTGATCCCCGCTCCCATGGCCCACCAAGCCCTCCATCCCTCCGGGATCGGCAAATTGGTGCCAGACTTGTCTGGGAGGATAGCAGCACTGGCTGGATACATCGGTAGGCCACCGCGAGTTATTGAAAAGGCCAGATACACATTTAATCACCTCCAAATGATGCTTGGTGAAATCGAATGCATGACGCACCACTCAGGGATTGATCGACGCCATTCGCTTTATCCTTTATCCTTAAGCATTCATTTATATTCCACAGTTGTAGCAAAGCACAAAAACCATTGTCGCCTGATTTACTTCCACTGCTGTATCCTATTTTTTCGGAACCACAGATTTCAACTGATTTCTTGTAGGAATTCGAAGGAGGTCATCATAAACGTTAAACTTAAATTCAGAGCAACATATCCATAGAGAAGGATATCGAAGATATCAAGGCAACTCATTCAGCAATGGTCAAACATCTCCAGCAAGAATATTTGAGAAATAGATTATGAGCATTTGCACCTTTTCGAAGAGATAGAATTCACCCCAAATATCTTCGTTTTCGCAGAACGTTTGAACCACTTTCCAGCAATTTTGCAGGCTGAAGGAGTGCATCCGATTCATGCGTCCATTCAACAGAATCTGGAATCCGGACTGTTCTGGTTGAGGGATCATTCTCTTGCCGGACGCACAACAGTAAATGGACACCATGTTGACGGCCAGGTGAAGTCTAGTAAGAAGCTTTCATTCTACTGATACATAAACCTTTCCCATGGTGGCAAAAGATCGATAGAACTAGCTGAGAGACAGGAGAAACGAAGAACCCGCATGGTGTGGTGGTGAACGCGTTACTCCCCGGAAAGGACAATAGCCCGTTCGTTCCCCACCGCAGTCACCTGCAGTCTGGAATTTTGCAAATATCCCAGCATCATTAAAGTTGTATTTCACAATATATACTTTGCCATTAAAAAGAGTAGGCAGTAAATAAGAAGTTAAAATAAACCTTCTCTTTGGTGTTTAGTGTTACAAGATTATTACTATTACGATTAGATCCCAGATTTCCAGATTAAGTCCCTATGGATCTTACTGTGTTTATAGGAGGACTATCAACAAATCTAGTCTTGAAATTCCTTAGAGCTTCTTTGCATTTTCTATATCTTCCACTGACTTAAACACACTTGTAATGACATTTACTCTGAGCCTAATCTTTCAGGTTATAGGTAGAACTGCACAATGGAGACATGCTTAGATTTGGCAAAGCTCAGCCTTTTGTGTTCGAGAGACGTGTCGTTTTTCCATACAAGAAAGTAAGTCTGTGCATTCAACACGGAGTGAGCCCCATAATTCTTATTCAGCGTAGCAATTTTGACGAGGCAGTTGTAGGAAGAAACGATCCAAAACTAACGACATTCCCAGTTTTAGGAAAGAAGGCAAGTTTTGTTTAGAATTTACGTTTTTTTCTTCCTTTGTTTTCCTCTGTAAATAAACATTCGAATGAGAGAAGCTTCTCCAGAAACTCATTTCTCAACGACCTATACCATCCAGATCGCCCGCTCGGCGTTCAGCCACTGCTGTGGCGCAGCTAAAGCACTGTGCTGAAGATATTCCTGGAAGAGGTAAGATTTAGTACTATATGAGAAACGTATGAGCCAATAAAGGCTGCTCCAACGAGGAGAATTCATGTTAACGCAATCATCACAAATGCTTTAGCTGAAAATGAAGGCAGAGCCAATTCTGTTTCATCGTCCATCGAAACGCCATCGTCAACATACTCAGGTAATGCGCTTCTTCTCAAGAAAGGTTCTTGAATGCGCACCTAAACCTAAACAGAGTTATCTTAAGACTGCTGTGGTTTGTAATTTCCGTTGCTAACCATTGCCTATGCTGCCAACCCATTACAAAGCCATAGCCAGCATATTCGAGTGCTAGAATCGAACATCTGGCCGGTCAGCTAAGGGGCACAAAAAGCAGGATAGCTTTCTTTATAATCTTCGTAAAACATGTTCTCATTGGTTTTCTCTTTGTGTTATCGACAACCCTTAGTAATAGTCGATAAACGTTTTTGTGCCCTGGTTTACCACCGAGACGAGCTTCATGTCCAAGTTTCCTTCCTCACTTACCTCGAATGGAATCCTCTCTGTTCTTTCGAAAGTACGTTGATTTTACTACCTCCAGTTCATGTTCCTCTTCATATGTAGTGCCAAGGACTCAAGGTGGCTGCTGAGGCAGAAACCATTGTGAAGTCGAGGACACAAGCACGTAGCCAATAGTTTTCGATGCTTTTGTAAGCTCGCCAAAGCCAGTAGTCTTTGATGCCCTTGTAGTCTCACTAAAGCGCTATGTTCCAGGCTGTGCGGCTAGTCTGCTCGTCATCCCGACTTCTGACTCAAATACACGAGTACTTTATAGAATTGTCGTAGCAGAGCAGCTACGACGAAAAATATTTTTACACCGATGGTAATGGCATTACAGGATGGTGAAATCATTGTCACCACATGTATTCCGACACAATCGGACAACAAATTTTTTAAAGTGAAACACGGATGAAACTAGTTTTTTCGAGTATGAGTGCATAGTCGAGTTAGACATAAATCATCATCTTGAACTCTTCTGTAGATTCTACTTGCTGTATGACTGTTCTTCATCAGCGTTATTGGCTAAAGAACCAGCAGATGACAAACGTAAGGACATTTCGTGATATTTGTCAAGATTTTAGTCACTGTTATTCAACAACTACGCCGTCGTTTGCGCTATTTTTCCATCTGTCAAGCATCTTGCTTTGCAGCAGGTAGCGTATATATAGGTATGACCGATGATGTGTATGAAACCAGAGAATGCGTTCTTAGACGTTCGCGTCTGATTAAATCTGGTCTTGTCCTGACTGCGTTTCGTCATCAATCCCCCTCAATGGACTTTTTAGCAGAGAACCATTCAACTTCCATGTTGAGTCTTTTAGAGCTTGCCTCAAAGGTTAAACCAATTTGGTCTTCTCTGTTCTCTTCCCGTAGCATTTAGATCGCTATCGATTAAGTTTTGCATTAATGGATTGTCATAACATAAGCATTTTGGCATTTCCGTTTATTTTTTGCTGCCATTGTGTTTACAGAGTGCCCGATATTATTATCTCTGGACACCGTAGAACTACACAGCTATCAAGATTGGAGAAAAACTCACTTAGACACTCTAAGATGGCGGAAAGAAACTAAAAATAAAAGTTGGTAGAAAGTGTAGAACCTTATATGTAGAACTATAGAAGTGTAGAAGTAGCAGACATTCCAAAACCGCACACGAGCTACCTATAAGTTATAACCCTCATATTCAAGAAGAAAAATATTTTGTTATAAGAAATAAAAGCGATACAGTTTGAAATAAAGCGCAGGTCCTAAAGTGTTTCATACATCAAATCTCGATGTAAAGGTGAAAAATTTGGACCTTCTACACTTCAAAAGTTAAAGTTACCTAAAAAATCAGTTAACAGTGCCAGAGTTAACGCGAGAGGAAGTACAAAAGCGATGTTCATTTATACTACTATGGTAAACGCTATTTATTACCGAGACCAAAGATCATGCCTTATAAGGCGTTAAATTATTCCACAATACTGTTGCAGGACTACGCTCAGGTAAAAATGTTCGAGGGTCTGTTGGTAACAATCTACTACAGCGGGTTGTTCGCCTTCAGGACGAGTTAGCGAGGAAAAATCTTGAGGTTTTCATACTATACTTTTCAGTCAAAAATTCTCTGATGCCTCCGACGCTTTATAACAAAAATTCTCCTCCACTAATAACAACGGTTCCATCATCTAAATGGTGTATGCCGCTCTTCTTGGTTTTCACCTGTTTTCGGTTGATCCCCGCCAACGGTTTACCGTCTTATCGTGGCTAGAAGATGTTCCTGGGTGTCGGGCTGCGATGTTCATCGGAGGTACTCATCCTTCGGCAAGACATCCCAAACTGAGAGCGAGTCCGGCGTTTCCATCGGGAAGTCCAGCCGAGAGTACACCAATACCAGGATCCACCACCGCCCTAGTATCGAACTAGTCGCATGGTGGCAAATCTCCCTCTGATCCACAAGGACGGCGACTGCCTGTAGTGGTGACGAACTGCGGCAAACTTTGACAAGGCTGACTTTAAGGCTCCAAGGAACCACAATGGCTCCTTTTCCCACTGTTTTTGGCAAAAATGCTACTACGGTAATCTCGCAAGTGCCATGCCAGTCGTCCGTCGAATAAGTTTATACTTAGATAGGCTTCGCAGGGAGATGTCGAACTTCTCAACTTCTCAAACTCTGCCAACAAGCCTACACTTTAGTTCGACATTCGTAAAAACACTCAACCAACATGAGGCATAAGACCACTAGAGGTGTTAGGGAATTTACCTACAGTTTCCAATTCATTCACATTTCTGTTGTCTTAAAAGAATGACGATGCGAGCAAAAACCATCGATTTTAAGAATTGCTGCGGTCGGCACAGTGCGATATGTCATGGCATCATGTGGAAAACATATTTATACTTATAAAACATTGGTTTCTTTTACAAGAGTTCCAAGGTAAGGATTATGTCAAAGGGCAGGAAGATATTAGTTTAATGAGCCTGTAGAATTGATAAACATGAATTGAGCAAAGGACAAAGGACGAAGCTCTCGTCGTCGATCAATCCCTGAGGGATGCGCCACGCATTCGACTTCATTAAGCGTCGTTGGAGATGATTGAATCCATATCTGGCCTTTAAAATAACTCGCGATGGCCTACCTATGTATCGAGCTAGTGCTGCTATCCCCCAGACAAGTCTGGTACAGTATCAACCTTTCGACCCCGGGTGGATGGAGGGTTTGGTGTGCCTGGGGGCAGGGATAGATCTTATGTGTACTGCAGGACGCCTCTCAACGCTACGCTACGCGCGCCCTTATTTGAATTGAGCACTTAACATAAATAACTCAATTGAAAATTTTAATAGCCAGCGTAAAAGTTTCTTAATGAGACATGTTGAAGAATCAGAGAGTAATGTCTGACTGCTGCAGAACTGAAATCGTAGGTAAGCAAGTGGTTTGACATCCTAAGAAGTTGAATGCTCACATTCGGCAAGCATATAATGGTGCTGTGTTCGTGGGACTAGAAGTGATGGAAAATAATTGTATCGAACAGGGTTTTGGATAGCAAAGTTCATAAGAATATAAACTAATTCACTTCTAGATCGATGAGCTGCGAAGGCAACGAAGTCAGTGCTTTGAAGATCCGCCCAGCTCTTTTAAGCAGAATTCACACCACCTAGTGAGTGATTTTGTGACCAAAATTAACCATATTAAGGCTAGCACTACAAATTTTAAACACGTCTGAATTCGTAGTTTTTTGTTCTATCATTTTTTAATGAAAACCGAGTGATTCACGCAGCTTTTTCTCTCTTTTCCATAGAGCTTCTCTTTGAGAATCGTGTGAAAGCTTTTCCAAGTAAGCATCTCTTGTAGTCAGATGACCTCTTTTGACTGGAGGAAATTCAAATCTTCAGTAAATCCTCTACAGACCTACAGTGTAGCACATTGTGGCGTAGAAGTTTTGCAACGTTTCATTGATTCACACATCTTCTACCTGATCTGAGAGTTTCGTCTCTCACATGTGGCTAACTAGAGTAAATTCACGCGCTACGGTAAAGGTATTAACTCGGCAATAATCTGCATAAGTAGGATTTTGTATGTGTAGCACTGAATGACTCCTGTATTTATAAAGAGGAGTAAAATAGATCAGTGCTTCTTAAAGCACTGAGAAAATGCTTGGTAAAGCAACAACGTTTTGCTTTCAGCCTCATCTTTTTGAAGCCCACTCATCAGTGGAAACAAACTTCGAACTGGAGGCCTATCGCTCGTTAATCGCAATGGTAGCAGCTAAGGTCCGATCGTTCAATGATGTGTAAGTCATATGTAACTGTTCAAAGAATCTTTCTATTTTAGTGCTATTATCAATTATTGTTTAAGTATAACGATTCGCTGAAACCTTCGCAACAAAATAAAAACCCTTTTTGGTTGTCTGTAAGTTAACCCGAGCCCCCACTCTTTATCTTGAAATAGAACCAACTCCACTCACAGTAAGCTATAGTCATCGAAAACAGACGCTTAGAACACGACTGCAATTTGGAGGTTGAGGAGTTCTTTACAGCATCGTAGAAAGATATTTCTACCATCGACTTGCTATAGAAATTTTTTTTTCGTTTGGAACTGTCAATGTATTTGAAAGCTGCTAGTTGACTAAGAGAAGGCCCGAGCAACGGCGCCACGACCTGCTTCAGTGCAAATTAGGTTCCAGGGAGTATTTAGGTGTCTCTTTTTTTGTGCAGTCGCAATAGTTGTTGACGCAATAGCTTGTTCGGTAGTTAAATGCAAATACTAATCGTTTCCGTAACTCCACCTTCAAATTCCTCGCAAGCAGTCTGACTTGTTATATTATGGGCCCATCAAAGTTGTTCCATGGATTAAATACGCATTAACTCATCTCTACAACACACGCATCTAACCACACGCAAGCAATTTTGCTTAGCTGCAGCCTGGAAGATTCTCCCATTCTTTTTTCCCAGTTCCCTATTCCGAAATCCGAAATGCTATTGTATCGGTGAAGAAGCGAATGGCACCAGGTCCCAAAAGGATAAGATCTGAACACCTTTCTTCCAGTCCTCATAATCATATCGCTCTGGTTCTTCATACGAGCAAGGTTCCTATTTGATGCTAGACCACCAAAACTGCGTCATTGTCCAACAAGGGAGACTTCTACGACATCGGCAACTATCGCACAATCCGTTTGCTGTCTTTCGTCTACAAATTCTTTCATTCGAGTCTATCCTAAGCAGGATTGACGGAACTCTGGACAAAGGAGAGCCATTTGACCAAGCAGGGTTTCGTAAAGGATCGGTATGATGGACTACATCCACAAGATAATAAGACTCATTGAGGTAGAGCGACAGCACAAAAGACCGCTCTATCTCACTTTTATCTATTTAAGGAAAGCCTTTAACTCATTTAAGATAGAAGCAGTTATGGAAGCCCTGGAAAGCCAGGACTTCCTAGCTTAGTAAATAAAGGGTCTGTAGGAGCTGTGTGCAAATTTCACTACCCAAATATCACTATTCTACATTAATATTAACATCCATGTCAAAAGAGTGTCAGAAAAGGCGATACCATCTCGTCAAAATTATTTAACGTCATGCGAACACTGGAATGGGACAACATGGTTGTGAAAATCGATGGTCGCTAATTACACCTTCGTTTTTCTGACGACATCGTTCTTATAACACTAAACATTCGTGAAGTTGAACACAGGCTTGCCAACTTTGACAGAGCTTGTAGAAGGATCGGTCCTCGATTGAATCTCACAAACCGATCTTAATAATGAACGGAATGGTTTCGTATGCCCTATTCATGCTAAACAGAATGGTTATTTCTGAGTGCTCCAGTTACGTCTTTCTAAGTCAGAAAATCAACATGATGGGAAATCAATATGATGAACGACCTAGCTCCAGAATTGATCAGAAGAAAGCGAACGGCTTGGGGACCTTTCAAGAGCGTCGAGGATGTAGTGAAGAAAACAAAGAAAACTCGACTTCGTGCCCACCTTCTGGACTCCACGGTTCTTCTTGCGTTAACGTATGCGTCAGAAACTTAATCACTACGTAAGCAGGATGAAAGATCACTCAGCGTTATCGAACGCGCAGTCGAAAGGACGATACTAGGAGTATCCTGTTTCACACAAGTAAGGGATAGGATCCGAAGCACCGATCTGCGTCAACGATCTAAAATCAAAGATTCCGTTCTGTACGCCAAGCAGTCGAAGATAGGGTGGGCCGGACACGTAATGTGTATGAGTGACAACCGATGGACAAGAGCCGTTAGTGACTGGATTCGTCGGAATGTCAAACGTACTGCAGGAAGACCACCGACTCGATGGTTAGAGTTCTTCAAGAAGAGCCTAGAAAAAAGATATGATGCTCAACTAGTTCGTAGAGCCAGCAGAACCACTGGGGTACTCTTGCACGCGGCACCGCAAAATTGAGAATTTAATGGCGCCGGCGCTGGCATTGTACGACAGGTGACGCTGCTGATATGGGAGAACTCGTAATTTCATGTCGGCTACTCATTTGCTTTTCCGACAGTACACGATTCTTTTTCAATACTTAGAGGGCTTACTTAGATAACCATAATGATGCTGAGCTATTTTCGAAACTCCGGACCGCTGTTATCTGCAATGGGGACCGAAGACGTTGTGGTTCTTTCGGGGGCTGACGCGTTCACTACCACACCGTGCTAGTCCTTCGTTTCGCTTTTCTCTCCGCCGTCTTCACCTAAGTTCCGCATTTCGGCTAGACATTGTGAGTGCCTGTTAATTTTCAGAAGACATCGGTAGAGCGCTTTGTGGGTGGTGCGCAGTATTTTTGACCTGGTTGGGGTATCAGCCCACGTTTCTTCTGCACTAACAGAGGAATTCCGGAAGGACTGCTGAATCGAAAAGGTGAGCACGGAGTTTAGGCTTTTTTAGTTGGACCGAGGCTGTTCTGAGGGTTCAGAATGCTGCCCATGGCGCTCTCCTTCTTCTATCTAGTTTCTCCTTCATGTTGTTCTCCATCTTCATTGAACGTTTAGGCTACACGTATGAAGTGCTCTCTGTAATAAGGGAACCTACCAATTCGATCAGTTCACCTTCGCATCAATGGTTTTTCACTACCTAGGTTTTCGTTCTCTTCATGCACACTCTAATTTTTTTCCGCTTGGTAGATTTCACTAAGCATCGTCTCTGCTTCACTGGTATTCCTCAAAAAGTGACGATGTCATTCGCGAAATGAGGTTTTAATAGCACTTTTCCATCACTACGTATGCTCTTCTCGTCCGAATCGCATGAATTCACGATCCACTGCAGTGCAGCAATAAACAGCTTTGGCGATATTACGCCGCCTTCTCGAACACAATATTTCATATGGGTATGGAGAAGGGTCGATGAAAAAACTGTATATCTGTGCCGTAGTTCTAGTAACAGTTTGCTGGTGTTCGTATACAGGACGGGTCCACTCCTTGGTCAACGAGCGGTCATAGTATTACATTCGTTTCAACGCTACCAAACACTTTTTTATAGACGACAAGGGTTAGGGCAAAGGGCGGATGGTGCGCACAACAGATTTGAATGACCCACAATGCTGTTTTGATGTAGTCCGTGCTGAATTCCTGTCGGAATCCAGCTTGTTGAACAGATTGTGCCATATCCAGGGTCTTCGATATGCGTAAAGGAATAATTATTAATATTCGTGAGCAGCCTGTAGTGTACACTCAACAAGCATATTGGATCGCATTTACGAAGAGCCCTTCGGTCACCTGTCATTGGTAGGACAGCCGTGCGCTATGTCCTCCACTGGTCTGGAATGTTCTCCTGCTGGAAGTAGTAAAAATAACGACTGGTCACTCGATATTGATGTTTAAAACCATGCAGCAAGCCCATAGGTTCAATCGATAAAGGCGTCCAGAGTTTCTCTATTTCTTAATGGCGCGCCATGCACTTAACAGCGTAAACCATCACAGAGGTGGCTGAATGCATACTTGGCCAATAAGCCGACTTTCGAGTGTTTGCCGACTCATCAAGTCAGTGTCTTTATTCTCCTTTACTTGCTTCGTATACAATTCCTCACCTCGGAAGGAGGAAAGGCTTGATTAGCCCATAGCGCACGGTCGAACTGACAACCGCTTGTGGATCGCAGGGCATATTTAAGACCTGTGCAACATGCGTTTTACTCGATGAAGTCCGGAATCGAAAGTAGATTGGCTTCTCCAAAAACAAAGAATATCGTTATATGTGATGTCTATTTTAATGACGCCATTAGATACAAAGCTAGCTGTGAAGAAGGCAAGGCAAGGACTCGAGTGGTGTAGTGCGTAACACTCGATCCCCTGGAAAGCGCACTCGTGGTTCAAGCTGGCCTGAGATCAAACAAATAACTGCGGAAATAAGCCACAAACAAATAGGCTCATACTGTACAACTCGGTATTGTTTTGCGAGATTACTTCGTTCCTTGAAATTAACTTACGGAACAAGTTGCAGATGTTCCTCTTTTCCACAGTTGTATATTGTTTTCTGGCAATCACCATATCTCTTAAACTTATTTCGTGTGAGAACCATGAATGGGAACACTTGCTATTAGAAAGACGAAACTGAACTCATTAAATTCTGCAAAATTCAGTGTTTTGCGAAGTCGACATCGAAGTTACTCGGACGTCTTCTCAGCCTTCATCAACATTACTGAGAAGCCAATTTCTCAGAAGCTGATTGTGAGTTTGTGTAGTGGTTAACTAGTGATATATAGTTCTTCGAGTCAACTGCCAGAACCGAATAACTAATAGCTCGAAATGCAATGCTCGATTACATAAAAAATTTGCCACGCAGAGCTTTTCGTTCATTCTGCAGAACAAGTTTCAAACTTGGGTAATTAAATTCGTAAATGCTGTAGTAAAATTCACACAGCATTAACGATATGGGAAGAAACAATGCAAGCGATAAAATAACAACAAAAATAGTAAACAGAATGTTAAGAAGTTGTGCTAAGATAAGAGAGCCGCTTTCCAATAGGCCGGTGTAGTAGCTTTTTAAATCACTATTGAATGATCCGTCGTCACATCTACTGTATGTATCCAGTGGTTCTTACATTCGATTCGTTTTCCTCGCAGCCACAAAGGTTTTCCAACATTTGGTGTGTTGTTTCGGCTACTCCTCGAGGATTTCATTTTCTTTGCGGATGTCGTAGAATGCTTGTCGATTCGATTATGCCCGCCCGTATTCTTGGGGGAAGCCGACCTACAGAGTTCCCGTGTGATTGAGGGAAAGCGTTCGCGAAGAGGTCTGACCAGCTCTTTACTTCTTGGTATGCTATACACTGCGCTATCCTCCATGAAGAAATGCGATGTATAAGTGTCACATAGAGCAAACACAGCAGTAACGTTGCAATGGGAGTAAAATGGTAGATGACACCAGTAGTCGATTATATTCCTTTTATGATAAGCAGAGTTATGCTAGAACTCTTCTCACGCAGTAAAATCTGATAAAGATGATTTAAAGCATATTACGGTAGCCGCGAGAAATTAAACCGGATTAAACCGTAAACAATAAGCTTTTAGAGAAAGCTTATTTGATCGCCATGCTAAAGTTCACAGAGAAATGTGTCCTGGATGGTGATTATGCAAAATAAGGAAAGTGCATAAGACATAGAAAATGTTCGATATTTGTGAAAAATTCTATCCATAAGTCGTCCGCTGCCTAAAAAACTTCATGGCTCAATGGAGTTCAGCAAAATTTCAAGCTGAGCTTTCATCTAAACGTGTTACTTACATGAGTTATGCTGTGGTTGAGCTATTGGGCAGAAACTCATAAGACTGAGAACATCTGTTGGGAATAAAAAGACATCAGCTTTTGCATAAATTCGCTCTTATTGTCTATAATTCTTAACAAATTCAGGAAATCGAAAAGGAATGTGACATCGAATTGGCGCGGAAAGGATTCAGTGCGATGCAACGCGCTCAGCTCGCTGACTTTTTCCGTAGGGATGGGAGAGACCAAATACTGGTAAGAAAAATTCACTGATCAATGCATTAAACTAGAACTTTAAAATCACTGGGCTAGTCAAAGCGTCTCAGATAAGTAATAATTCTACAATAAAGACGGAGTTTTCTTCAGTAGACTACTTCGTCGTTATCAATAAAGACTTTACTTTCATGCTAACTGCACAATAAACAGCAGAAAGACGCAGATTGATGTTTCCTTTACAGAAGACTTAGAACTGTGTAATTTTTCGCTGCTTAAATAATGCCTACCAATCAAATCCATGGTAGGAATAAAATTAAGAAAAAATATATGGTCACAATACAATCAATAGGTATCACTAATACGTGCTACACTTTTTGTAAAATTGTTTCTGCTGTGGTAGATACGTTTGCTAACCCTTGTTCAAAAAAAGGATTACTAAGTTGCTCACAAATTGACACAGGATAACGACCTGCGTTACAAATATATATATGTATATATATTTACGTATGTATATACGTATATATATATATATATACTTGCTTACTTGGATACTTAGATAACCCGACTTCGCTGGTTGCCCATTGCGTCCTCAACATAATTTCCATTCTCCGGAGATTTTCTGGCTTAGTCATTGTGGTTCCCTGGAGTCCCAAGGACAGCCTGGCCAAAGTCCGGCCCAGGTCGTCACCACCACAGGCAGTCGCAGCCCTTGTGAATCAGAGGAAGATTTGCCACCATGCGACTAGCTTAATGCCAAGACGGTGGTGGATCCTGGTATTGGTTTCCTCTTAGTTGGGCTTCCTGATAGGAACGCTGGACTTCTTCTCAGCTTGGGAGACCCTGCCGTGGGGACCCTTGCTGTACATCGCAGCTCAACACCCAAGAACACCTCCCAGCCACGATGAGGCGGTAAACCGTTGGACATATATATATATGTATTATATAAACATGTATATACATATATATATCAGAACTTTTAATAACTCGAAAGACCGACTTTTAATAAACATCGACATAGATAGTTAACCATTACTCCATCACTACCACTGTGCTATCCAACGCCTATTGACTACTAATTTCGGTTAATTGACGGTGAATATATTTATTTATGTGATCTTATAAACTGATCTTTTTAAGCTGACGCGAGGTTGGTACAGGTCTTCGTTGTCGTTGTCGTTGTTTTTGAACATCACGGTCCCGCACGTAACATCACGGCTCTGAGGAAGGCGAAGTCGCTGAAACGTTAGCCATCGATCAATAACATCAAGAACAACGACAACGACAACGAAGATTTGTACCAACCTCGCGTCAGCTTAAGATCAGTTTATAAGATCACATAAATAAATATATCAGAACTTTGCTGTTGCAAGTGGGACTCGGGCCACACTTGCTAACGTGGCATGTCTCAACGCAGAACAAACTTTATGAGCCAAAATAAAACCCATTTAAGCCTTCAGATGTTTTCTATAAAAACAAGTTACACCAGAAGCATAAAATTCTGAACTTCTGAAAGCGATGAACTCGCTGTGGGTAGTTTCGGCTTCGGTTTGGTTTTTGATGACTTCTCTCACACAAGTTGTCGAGGTGTCTGAAGAAGTGGTAGTCGCTATGCGATGAGTTTTGCTAGTATGGTGGGTCAGGCACAGCATCGTAGTCCAGCGTGTTCGAACTTTATACGCCGTCAGTGTAATGTGAAATGAAGCCGCGCTTCTGCAGCGTGATGTGCTCCAAATTGGTCGGAAATAACTAAGGTTTTTATAGTAAGTCCTTCGACAAGTTATCGAATAGTCTCCTTGTGCTTTCTTACAGGGAAGCCTTCAGATCACCATCGTCAATAGCAGAATGACGCGACCTTTCTCAATTTTAGGGTTGAATTCACGGCAACAAAACTTCTCAAAGCATCACACCATCCATTCGTTAACATTCCCTTGTATCCCTATCTCATTAATGTTCCGATCCGCTTGCGCTTCGTGCGCCAAAGTTCGAAATCGGGAAAGTGGATTTCTCGTAATTGCTGTTCAGACGCCTAAATTTTTAACCTACAAAGTTTGCTAAAGAAAACTCATAACGTTGTAGTTACATCATACGAAATAGCGTAAAATAAGCTACTCACTAATATGCAATAGTACATCGTTCGAAAAAGATTGCTTATGAAAACAAGACAAACATTAAAAAACCTGCATTTATTCCCAAACAACCTAGTAACCTTGTGAGATTCTGAACGAGATGACTCTCGATCCGATTTTCTTCTGTGTTAGAGATTCTCCAGTCATTCGCAAAATCGAACTCATATTCTGAATGATTTTTCAATATTCTGCTCCGATTTTATCTCGGATTGGGCAACCAAAACCTCACGAATAACGAGAGCATCCCCATCTTTAGAGAACACAGTCTATTATCTCAAGGACAGTCTTTCTGATTCTTAATAACTCGAAAGACCGACTTTCTATAAACCTCGGCATAGATAATTGATATATTTATTTATATGATCTTATAAACTGATCTTCTTAAGCTGACGCGAGGTTGGTACAGATCTTCCTTGTCGTTGTCGTTGTTGTTGGTCGATGGCTGACGTTTCGGCGACTTCGCCTTCCTCAGAGCCGTGATGTTACGTGCGGGACCCATCGATCAATAACATCAAAAACAACGACAACGACAACGAAGATCTGTACCAACCTCGCGTCAGCTTAAGAAGATCAGTTTATAAGATCGCATAAATAAGTATATCAACTTTCTGATTCTCCTCTCAAAGGTACATCAAATTCTGCAATTACTAAGGTATATCAATAATTTTTTTTCTACCGTGGAATTTTTTCTATAAGTCAGGTGATGTGCTCTACTTTTAGTTGGTTTTCCCTTTAGCCATGTCTCCATGTCCACTTTTAGAAACAGGATTTTCCAGGGGCTCACATATTATCCACTGCACCACCAACGCTCCTGCTTTGCCTTTCTCTCAGCGGGTTTTCTATCTTAACGGTGCTACTAGCAATCAAAAGTCAGCACAAAGCAGAAATCCCAGAAAGGTTAATCGCAACTTCGAAGTTCAGCCGAGGTTCCGAGTTCTGTTCACATCTCAGTATTTTTGTGGTCATATTTCACATAGTACCCTACCATGGCCGCACATGGCGCAGCCAGTGATCGGAGGCGCCCTGTAGCACAAATAAGATCGATCTCCGAACGCCTAGCTCACCAAGCCTTCCATCCCTCCGGGGTCGGCAAATTGGTACAAGACTTGTTTGAGAGGATAGCAGCACGGGCTTGATACATCGGTACGCCACCGCGAATCATTGTAAAAGTCAGATATGCATTCAATCACCTCTAATGATGCTTAATGAAGTCGAATGCATGGCGCATCAGTAAGGAATTGATCAACACCAAGCTTTTTAGTCTTTTCACCCTGCTATGAAAGATAAAACAATAGGCAGTAAATAAAGGTTAAACATTGAGGATATTTATTTACTCTTATTTTATTCACGAAATTTTTTATTGCTTCAGAGGCTCGGAGTTGATTCATTTCGTGCGGAATTGGTATTCTTATATTCTTCCTGTAGTTTCTTCGACAGACGAAGCAGCACCATCTCAGTGACATCGCTTGCTTCCACGTTCCTCGACGGCCACTTGGAACCAACCGCGTGATTTCTCATCGTTTTCGCTTCTTCTTTAGCGAAATCTCCAAGTTCTTGCAATAGTTCCAACACTACAGGATAAATAATTTGGTTTAGTAGCTGCCACGTTGACGTTCTTGTTGGCGAATTCTGCGAAATGTTGTCTTCAAGAACGAGAAGTCTCAGTGAAAAACTTATCCACACCTACCAATATACATGCAGTTAGCCCGGTTGGAGAATTCTGGAATATAGGCTTAATATGTGTCGATACAGCTTCGAAAGCTCTCCGATGCTCATCAAAGTTCTCCCACAGAGTCTTCTTGGGATTTCTTTTCAGTATAGCAAGCTTCTCTGTAATGAACTAACTCAATCACATCAAGTGTGTAACAAAACAACACTTACTGAGCAAGCTTGGTTCTCCTGTCCCAAAAAACAACTCTTCTGCTCCATCAAGTTTGTATAAGTTGAGATCAGTAGGTACGTTGTCAATGATAACCGTCATTATGGCTGTACCAATTGCTGGTTCCGGAACTTTAAGCTACAACGATGCTTAAATATTTTTCTTTCTATATTTTGTTTACATCCGAAGTCGTGTTTCTTTTGACAAGGTATTGTACTGTCGTCACCTCTAATATTAACGCTTATCCTTTACATATAAACATGCATATATACATATATATATGCGCAAATTTTTTTGTTTTATATGACCCATCTTCACGTCAACTGTGTGAATCCCAGTACTTCTAATATTCAATTTGTCCCATCGTATTCATCATTCACGAAGGTCTTAGAAGTGTTTTCGCGTAGCTTCCGTTGCAGCTTGAGGATTTCCACTCCATCTTGAATGTCGTAGAATGCTGGACGTGTCGATTCTCCCTAGAGTCCTGAAATAGCCAGGCTGGAGGGTTCCCATTTAGATTACAGAGAGTGATTTTTTTCCCGAACAAGTCCGGTACCAATTTCTCGACCCTGGAGGAATGAGAGGCTTGGTTGGCCCGGAGCGGAACCGAACTAGCACCATGCTCGTGATGACCGACATCACTACCACTGTACTATCTGCCCCATATATGTGCATGTATATACGAATTGGTCTACGACTGCCACAAGCCAAATTCGATAGTTGACAGCGCTTCTCTTTAAAAATAATAGTGATAATAGCAAGGATAATAATAAAAACAATAATAATAATTTCTATAATGCTGAGATATTTGCAAAACTCCGGACCGCAGGTGTCTGCGTTAGGGAACGAACGCGCTATTGTCCTTTCCGGGGAGTAACGCGCTCACCACCACATCATGCGGTTCCTTCGTTTCGCCTGTCTCGAAAAAAAGAAACAGGCGAAATGAAGGATCCGCATGGTGTGGTGGTGAGCGCGTTACTCCCCGGAAAGGAAAATAGCGCGTTCGTTCCCTACCGCAGTTACCTGCGGTCCGGAGTTTTACAAATATCTCAGCATTATAGAAGTTATATTTCGCAACATACTCTGCCGTTAAAAAGAATAGGCAGTAAATAAAAAGGTTAAGGTTGTGAATAATAATAATAATAATAATAATAATAATAATAATAATAATAATAATAATAATAATAATAACACTCAATGTCAAACTGCTCCACTCTTAGCACCTTCTGGAAAAAAAAGTACACCCGATAAATTTATGGCAATCGTTTAGAAGATATATGAAGGAAAGAAAACACACGCTCAAGTGCTCCATTTCTCCCGCTTTCAATTCACCAGTTCCATGAGTGCACCGGAAGAAAGGCATATGAGATTTGTGGCAACTGCACCGAACCTTATACCGGTGATCGCTGTCTGTAAGAATTTCTATAACAAGGACTAGTACCTACTAGCCTAGTCAAACATTGCCGTTTCCTTAAATTTTCATTTTATGGTCGCCTGCTTTAGCCGTAATCCCACTAATAATAGACTGACTAGACAGGACACCAGTGACGTCTCCATTCATTCATGCAGCACGCAAAAGCTACACAGTAGGCTCTATTTGCTCAAGAGAGACAAAGATTACCAAACCTTTCGTACGCCTCCCTTTATTCTCTCTTTTTGAAAAGAAAATTCGCGACTACTATTTAGGACCTGTCAGACAACATGTGGGACTTGCTTCACGGTGATCACCTCTAACTGTCCTCCATATACAGTTATGCTTCACAGTTAAGATTGGGGGCCGTACCCGCATGAAATAATATGATCAAATATGAATACGCATGTGCGAAATATCAGAAGCCAGAGAGCATAGAGCTATGCCGTAGACACATGCCTCCCAAGGCAAGGACGTGCCCTCATGTGAGTCAACATCTAGCTCCTTTTTTTGCCCGGTTTCAAGACTACTACGTAGCCTTGCCAATAACCGATTGGGAAAATGAATTCTCCATATGAACAACATTTGGTGCGCTCCATGATGCATACAGGAATTTCACATGAGTAGAATTTCTCGTTAATCATGGAAGGAAATGCGCAGTCTTGTGTTTTAGCAAAGAGCATGTTTGGCTAGTCTTGAGGCCACTTGCAATAAAGGAGCCGAATATCGTTTAGTCAACAGTTGTGCATTCTTTGAAAGAGCATTAGCCTCCTTTACGAAATATTTTCTTGGATTCTTTCGATTACCCTTCTACGGTTAGCTTCAGATAGGTGTAGAGGAAACCACAGGTACCCCAACGATAACTCTAGCGACAACAAGGTCCCGTTTATACTGCCCTTTATTTCAAATGAAGTAAGTGCAGCTATAAAACGCTGTTTAAGAAGGGCCAGTCTAGAGAATTCGGTAACGATAATCGAAATACCACCGAGTAATCTAAGCCGCCAGCTAGTTCGTAACCGCCTATACGACCGTCTATGTGCAACGCAAAATTGCATAATTTGCCCCAATGGTAGAGACGGTGACTGCATGAGTTCGGGTACAGTCTATCTGATCTCTTGTAAAGCGTGCGGGGACGAATACGTTGGCGAAACGGGTAGACCAGTCTGCGTAAGTATAAAAGAACACCTAGCCAGCAAACGTAAGCTAAGTACTCCACTAGGCACGCATAGCACGCAGAAACATAACGGAGAAGATTTTGAAGTAAGGGTTACGATCCTCGCGCAAGAATCGAGAACACAAGCGCGCAAAACTCTAGAGGCATTCTGGATAAATTCCAAGAATCCGAAAATGAACCGCAGGGAGGAATGCCTTGTTATCACGCGTGATATTGGGCAGTATGTAAACCTGTTATTCTGATGGGAGGGGCACATTACGCTTCCATGTGAATTCTGTGCGGTCGGTCTTCACGCGATATACTCAGTGGAAGACTCATAGAAAGCGGTGAGTGTGCAGAGCTATGCTAAATGTGATTGAAATCTTGGTTTAGAGTTTTCTCTGTTTGGTTATGGAGGTGTTTGGCCGAGTGGATTGCTGTCAACTTGACCCTTCCAGGCTCCGAGGAAGGCGAAATCCGCCGAAACGTCAGCTTGTGCGTAAATAAAGAAATAAAATAGCACCTCATGCTTGCTGAACAGAAGTAGAAAGATAAAATAGCTGTGTTGGTAATTTTGTCGGACCCATTTCCAGCTGGAGCTTGTGATTTGTCGATGGAAAAGTTTCACTTTCGTGTTGTATTGGCTTCCAGATACAGTTCATGAATAGGATGGATCCACTCCTTGGTTAATATACGATAATAAGATTTCATTCGTTTCGAGGCTGTCAAACACTTTCTCATAGTTGTCAAAAATCTGAACTAGGAAGTAAACATCTCGGTGCTCTCGGTAGACTTTCATGACCCACGGTTGGTTTGGTTGCGTACTATGCGCCAGAATCCCCGTTGAATATCTGCTTGCTCAACTGGTTGTGCCTCATCCAAACTCCCTTATACGTATGAAGAGCTTGCAAGATAAACTCAACAAGTAAATCTGATGGTAGTCTGATTGGCTCTTCCGTCACCATTTTTGGACAGGATGACCACGATCTTCTACTGTTCTGGGATCCCTTCCTTTTGAACGTCGTATAGATTCCAAAAGGTACTGTTGTTCGTGGTTTCTACCTCACTGAAGTAGGCTATGATATTGTAGTTTGTTGTAAGTTCCTGGAACTGTGCCTTACCCCATGGTTTCCACCGCAAGTTGAAGTTCAGAGAGAGCAACTGGTCGCTTTTAGTTCCTGGATCACTGCGACCAAGGGTAATTGTGCTCACAATCTCTAGACGCCAAATATCGGTTATTACGTAGTAATAACTCAAGCCTTAGTAGTTATTATAGAAAATACTTTAATATTTGATTATTTTGGGAACCATGGGATCCATAGGACCATTTAGGTCCTCAGTGTTACACTGAAATAAGGAAATAAGGATAAAACACAATAGCATTTTTGTACTAGATTAGAAAGAACTCGCAACGCAACAAGATTTTCAGACGTAGTACAACTTAAAATTGGATTCATCCATTCTCACAGGAAAGTCAGTCAGACACCGGGTGAGCGAAATGTGGAATTTTCACAATCCGAACGTGATCTTGTTTTGCTAACGAAATTAAAATATTACCGGCGTCTGTGGCGTCGATCCGAATGGAACCGCTCCACAAGCGAACTCCATCGTCATTGTACGGCCACAGTCCTACATTAGTGAAGAGCTTAATGCCGTTCACTTGAACAAAGTTGGATGTCATCTCCTACAAAATGGGAAGACGTACATTCAAATACGAAATCATCATGAAATCCTATTAGGTGCAAACTAAAGACTATAGTGTTAGCACATTTTACATAATCAGGTTCTGACAACATCCCACCCCGTCAAGGGCTTGTGAGAATTCTATAAAAGTAAAGGTACTGAAATTCACATATCGACCAAGCCTTTTGCCCCTTAAAATCTAGTATCTGCCCCTTAAAATCTAGTATCTGCCATCTGGGCAGATTTGAATAGAACAGTTTGAAAAATAGCGTCGTTTGTCGAGCCATAAAATATCCATAATCCATTGCATGGTGGCTATTATGCTAGAAATACCTCAAAGAGATTGTGTTGTGAGGGTAGAGGAATTTATCTCGAAAACGCCGTATTTCTGATGGTGGAGGTAAAAAAAAATAAAGCATGAAGCTTTCGGTGGGGGTGGGGAGTGCTAGTAAATTCCGCTTCTTAACGACAAAACCGAAAATCTGGAAAAAGGTCAGTGAAAATCCCGCTAGACCTTAGACGTGACAATTACTCCATATCAATATACTCAATGAACGAAGCTTTTGAGAAAATACTGGAATTACTCCCAATTAACACTGTACTGTACGACAAAAATTTGAAGGGGGGGAGACCTGGTCGGTAAGGTTTTCATTTTGAGCGAAGGTTTGTTACATTTGAACAATGCGAGATGTGCACATGCTAGGGCTACTTGGTAGCCGTACTGTAGCTGCCACTTAACAGAGACTATGAGAAAGAAATGCGAAAATATAAAAAACTAAAAAAAATATGCAAGTTGTTCTGTAAAGACGGATACTGTTCTTACTTGAAAATCGCGTTGTAGAAATCTAGAGCTTAATATTAATGAAAGCCCCTCCCAACAGTTTACCGTCTCATCGTGGCTGGGAGGTGTTCCTGAATGTTGGACTGCGATGTACAATGGAGGGATTGTTCAGCAGGGTCTCCCAAGCTGAGAGGGAGTCCAACGTTTCCACCAGGAAGCTAGCTAAGAGTAAACCAATACTAATACCAGGAACCACCACCGTCCTGGTATCAAATTAGTCGCATTGTGGCAAATCTCCCTCTGATCTAGAAAGGCTGCGACTGCCTGTGGTAGTGAGGACCTGGAGCAGACTTTGGCTAGACTTATCTCGGGATTCCGAGAAACCACAATAGCTTAACCAGCAAATCTCCGAAAAATGGAGATCATGATGGGAGCCGCACAACCAATGAGGACGGGCCATTCAAGTATAAGTAAGTATTAATGAAAGTCATGAAATTCGCTTGTCAAAAAACTCACACAGAGGGTTAGCTGGTAGTAGAATGATACACACCAATTTACTCAGCAAGCTGAATGATATCGTTAAGAAAGATTTATGATCAAGTTATCTCTATGTAGAAACGATAAAAGATAAGGTTTCCACAGATGGCAAGGTTTGCATGCCAGTCTATCATCAATAAATTACGACCGCATTCGTCTTCCAACTGGGATTTTCTCAATGCGCACTATTCGGCTCTGTCATTTAGATACTTCGCAAATATACTAGAAATACATAGGCTAGAGGAATACGGAGATAGATTGTCAGTATAATTGTAGATGTTTTTCCTAAGACGATAAAATTTGATGGATTTAGAAAACCATTTTTGCATATGGGACCCTGTTTTTTTTCTTCCTCAATAATTTTTTCTTGGTATAAGAGAATGTTGCACATATTAAAAGCGGATTGGTGACGACTGTCTTAAAAGAATGAAGAACGACAAAATGATGTGCAGGGAAGTAGACATACTTATTCACCCAAGATTCCGAGTTTTGCTCATATTTTAGCATCATTGTGGTTGTATTTCTCATAACACCCTGCCATGAAAAAATTAGACAGTAAATAAAAAGTTAAACGTTGTCATTTCCACTGCAGCTTCAGCATAATTGAGTTCAGTACCGATTTCTGGTCCCCAGATCGTTCCTGTTGACGGGTGAATACTGAAAGCATCGACAGAAAAATTTTTTAAAAAAATTTAAAAATTGCTTGAGAGCAAGGCAAAGGCCTCGATGGTACAGTGGATAACGAGTCCTCGTAATGAGCAATCACGGTTTTAAAGCTAACACCGTTTTACGAGTTTTGCTTATATCTGGGCATCATTTTAGCTAAGTAAAGTGTTGACGCGAGGCTAGACACGCTATAAAGCCTCCACGAATGACGTAAAATACTATTATTTCACTTCGAGAATGTTGTTTTGCATTACCTCCCAACGGTTTACGGCCTCATTGCCGTTGGTAGGTGTTCCTGAGTGTCAGACTGCGATGTACAGCATAGGATTCATTCCCTGGCAGGGACTCCCAAGCTGAGAAGGAGTCCGGCGTTTCCATCAGGAAGCCTTAATAAGAGGGAACCAATACCAAGACCCACCACTGTCCTGGTATCAAAGTCGCATGGTGGTAAATGTCCCTCTGATCCACAAGGGCTGCAGCTGGGGCAGACTTTGGCCAGGCTGAGCTCGGGATTCCAAGGAGCCGCAATGGCTTAGCCAGCAAATCTCCAAAAATGGAGATTTTGCTGAGGCCCGCACAGCTAGTAAGGACGGGTTATTCAAGTATTAAGTCATGTAAAAATTTGTTCCTTGCCGCATTGGAGCTCTCAGTTAAGATTACCTGATGAACAATCTCTGAAAAAGAAATCTATCCATTTATCCACCAACACTTATCATCAGCATCAAATAAAATAACTTCTGAAAGATAAACTTTATATAGATTCTTTTCAACTTTCGTATTTTAAATTTAAACTGACACTTTTCAGTCTGTGGCAGGTGAAATCGAAATACTGGTGCCGATAATACGAAATGCTTGCGCCACCGCTGAAGAGTCGATCCTAGTCTGCAATGTGTTCACACAGTGGAGCCGACAACTAGCTGTTGGTTTTCTTCAATTATTACTAGAATTGATTATGCACAAAATAATTGCCTTTAATAGTGTAGAGCGAAGCTTCACCCACTACGAATTTCTGATTCTTGGCTACTGAGCGCTTTCTGACTTCCCGAAATGTAGTGCTTGATTCTCTCCTAAACGTTAGTTGACACGGCTCTAAATCAAAGATGCTTCTCGCTAACTGGGACACTGACTGTGCGTTCTTAAACTAAAGGCAGAACTGGCTAGATGTTTATTCCCTGATATACTACGGTTATGTCGAGTTCATTTTCAGATCAATATGGATATTTTCATATTTCTTTTAATGATTTTTACCGTTACTGGAAGGGTTCTGCCACACTGCGAATAGATTTCTTTTATTTAAGCAAAAATTTTCCTTTTCAAGAACTTCCCATTTTATGTTTTGGACTCCTAGTGAAACTCCTTTCCGTAAGTGGTCAATCGCCATAAAGAACATTCGCCAGAATGCTATCTTAACAACATCTCGAGAGTGGAATGACATCCCGTCAAAGAGTGGTGACTCTGTGACGAGACTCGGTTCCAGAGTGTACCGACGAACAATATTGTATAAGAGGAAAACACACGTACAGAACTTTTCACTGTTCAACATTAACCAACGTTAAGTGGACGATTGTAATCAATATGGTAATGACGGGAAGAACCTCGTAGTAAACCATTCCTTTGGAGTTTCGTCAACTACATCTATGTTCCACCTGCAACGACCAACTTTTAGCCTCGGTTAGGAGGTCCTTCAAAATCAGTTTCAGTGGTGAAGAAAAAAAGACAATAGTAGATATTGACACTCGTCACAAGACGCGATACACATCTGGAAGCAAAATTTTCTTGGGTAGGTAAGCCTGACCAAATGAAAAGGAATTATCGAGAGCTACAACCAGGTGTTAGGATTTGGTCGAATAAAGTACTGCTGGCAGTTATTTTCGAAGAAAAGTAGATGAAAACTGAATATGCCACAGGACTTTACGGTCAACCGTACAGAAAAAGACAACAATTCTTCAGGAGCAAATTCAAGTTGAAGGCTTGACTGGAATGCAATTACTGGATGCCATTGACAAATTAAAGGTAAAGTACTGAAAGCCTATCATTTACTTCAAGTTTAACATTTTTCCAACCCTAATTCACATTTTTAGGAATATTTCTATCGTGAACGCATGGAAAATCATTGGCTTCTGCCAAGCATTTCACCTTTACTGTCTCTCACTGCTTATGAACTCGAGAAAACTCGTGAAAATTCTTCTACTGGAGCTAATGGAGGAACTCAAGCTGGTATGCTGTTATAAATTACAATAAATTGATGGGTGTAGGACCTCTTTTATAGTTAAGAAATCGTTTTCTAGCGGATGACTCTTCAAGAACTGTTCCGAACGGGCAATCTTCGAAGGTAAGTTTTCGATTAATTCGCACGATTTTTGTCAAAGCACCTCCCTATTCCTTCAGTTCCTCTCTCATTCTGCATGAAACTCTTCTTGGTGAATATTCCATTGCTTCACCTGTATCACCTGCAGTCCCGTTAACCGTGCAATGACTCGAGCAGGCGCCAGTAAATCCTCCATTTCTCCCTGTCGCGTGCAAGAGTAGCCCAGTAAAGTTCTTCTCGCTCTAGGGACTCGTCGAGCATCATATCTTTCTTCTAGGCTCCTCGTGAAGAACTCCGGCCATCGAGTCGGTGGTCTTCCTGCTGTCCGTTTGACGTTCCGAGGAATCCAGTCACTAATGACTCTTGTCCATCGGTTGTCATTCATACGCATTACGTGTCCGGCCCAACTTATCTTTGACTGTTTGGCGTACAGAACGGCATCTTTGATTTCTGATCGTTGACGCAGATCGGGGCTTCGGATCCCATCCCTTACTTGTGTGGAACGGGATACTCCTAGCATCGTCCTTTCGACAGCGCGTTCGATAACGCTGAATGACCTTTCATACTGCTTACTCAGCGACCGGGTTCTGACGCATACGTTAGAGCAGGAAGTACGGTTGAGTCGAAAAGGTAGGCACGGAGTCGGGTGTTCTTTGTCCTCTTCACTACATCCTCGATGCTCTTGAAAGCTCCCAAGCCGCTCGTTTTCTTCTGCTCAGCTCTGGAACTAGGTCGCTAATCATATAGATTTCCCGACCAGAAAAGATATAACTGGAGCGTTCGGAGATATTCGTTCCGTTGAGCGTTAATGGGGTGTGCAAAACCAATCTGTTGCTCATGAACATCGTTTTTCTATTGCTTAGTCCAATAAATATCCGTATATAGCGATCATTTGACTTGAAGTATTTCACATTTAATTTTGACCTTAAATAAAAGTAGGATAACTCCCAAGTCCGACTTTCTATTAACCTCGGCATTGATCGAATAATTCTTTCTACTTCTGTTCAGCAAACACGAGGTGTTACTTTATTTCTTTATTTATATACAAGCTGACGTTTCGGCGGATTTCGCCTTCCTCAGAGCCTGGAAAGGTCAAGTTGACTACAATCTACACGCCAAACACCTCCATAACCAAACTTAGAAAATGCTGAACCAGAATTTCAACCACATTGAACACAGTCTTTGCACACTCACCTCTTTCTATGAAACTTCCACTAAATATGCCACGTGGAGACCAACCGCACAGAATTCACATGGAAGCGTAATATGCCTCTCCCATCAGAATAACAGGCTTATATACTGCCCAATATCACGCGTGATAATGAGGCATTCTTCCCTGCGGTTCATTTTCGGATTTCTGGAATTAATCCAGAACGCCTCGAGAGTTTTGCGCGCTTGTGTTCTCGATTCTTGCGCGAGGATCGTAACCCCTACTTCAAAATCTTCTCCGCTATGTCTCTGCGTGCTATGCGTGCCTAATGGAGTATTTGGTTCACGTTTGCCGACTAGATGTTCTTTTATATGTACGCAGAGTGGTCCACCCGTTTCGCCAACGTATTCGTCCCCGCACGCTTTACAAGAGATCGGATAGATAAGCGATAAGTGTGCAAAGACTGTGTTTGATGTGATTGAAATTTTGGTTCAGAATTTTCTCTGTTTGGTTATGGAGGTGTTTGGCCGTATAGTTTGCAGTCAACTTGACCTTTCCAGACTCTGATGAAGGCGAAATCCGCTGAAACGTCAGCTTGTACGTAAACAAAGAAATAAAGTAACACCTCGTGTTTGCTGAACAGAAGTAGAAAGAAAAGTAAGATATTCCTTCTAGGATAAGGCAGAAGATATAAATGGAAAACAGCAGGAAGATGTGAAGGAAAACATCGTGCCTTCCGAGGAACTATTTGAACGACTTTTGTCTGATTCAGAAGTGAAAGTAGCAGAACTGGAGCATCAGCTCAATGAGCTACAGAGGAAAGCCAACGAAAAAGAGGCTAGTTTTCCTTTCGGCATCGTTGGTGCTTTGTTACCCCTCTGAAACTGAGAGTTTTTAGGAGATCAGTGAAAGCACCCGTCAACGGATGGATCAGTTGCTGTTCCGTGTGAGTTCAAAGGCGCACAGCACACAGAAGGAAGAATTAGGAGATAATGAAGAGAAACTGAGTGAGCTTTGAGAACTAATGATTGCACTTGTAAGTTAAAGACAAAAGAAGCAAATTGCATGGCCGTATTTAAAATTTTATCTACTTGTAAATGCCTCAAGGCAGTAGTATTTCCTTTAAAGAAAGGTTTCTTTTTTAGAAAATTGGAAAACCTTTTTCTGGATAAAACATTACATTTTTGGAAACTTTTTATATTACAAAGTTATAACCGTACATGTCTTTTAAATTCTCTAGCCAAATATTCACCGACAGAATATTTAAACAAGTTTTAAAAACTAAAAAAAGGATGAAGCTCTCAGCGTTGATCAAACCCTGAGGGATGCGCCATGCATTCGACTTCATTAAGCATCTTTGGAGGTGATCGAATGCATATCTGAGATTAACAATGACTCGCGGTGACCTTCCGATGAATCGAGTGCTGCTATCGTCTCAGAAGTCTGGTAGCAATTTAGCGGCCCCGGAAGGATGGAAGGCTTGGTGAGCACTGGGCGGTGGGTCGATCCCATATCTATTGCAGAGGATTGCGTAGCGCCTCTCGATCATTGCACTACATGAGCCCTCTTTTGAACTAACTATAAATACGTCGTTAAATGCTCGGAAAAATGGTCAAAAAATTTCTAGGCGTACAGTTAACGAGTCTCGAATTTTTGATCTCGCGTCACAAGCTCTCAAAAAATGTGGCGAGCTATTTTGGACATGTACTCCACGATGCACATTAATTCCAACGAATCCTTCATTCAGATGTTTACTTTACAGCGTAAACTTACTGCTATGCTTTTTGCACCACTTTTATTATTCACAGGAATCCTCCCAACGGTTTACCGCCTCATCGTGACTGGGAGGTGTTCCTGCGTGTCGGACTGCGATGTACAGCGGGAAGATTCGTCCATCCGGCAAGGTCTCCCAAACTGAGAAGGAGTCCCGCGTTCTTCATCAGGAAGAGTAGCTAAGAATAAACCACTACCAGAACCCACCACTGTACTAGTATCAAAGCGGCATAGTGGCAAATCTCCCTCTGATCCACAAGCGCTGCGTCTGCCTGTCGTGGTGAGGACCTGGGGCAGACTTTGGCTAGGCTTACCTCGAAATTCCAGGAAATCACAGTGGATTAGCCAGCAAATCTCCGAAATATGGTGATTATGCTAGGGCCCACACAACTACTGAGAACGGGCCGTTCAAGTATCAAGTATCAAGTATTCAACAGAGATGTCAAGCCTGACGTATGTCGAAAAATCTATTCTCTACACTTAATAATTTAAAACTGCTTCTCGGACTAGCGTATTCATCAGGTCTACTGTACGTTCCATACAGAAAGTCAACTCCAGGATAAAACAGTAATTGACTATAATCAAACCTTCCATACAATGAGTCATATTTATCGCATAGAATGGGTGAATATGAAGAATTTTGAAATGTATTCAGAATAAGTTGCTAAACAGAACTCTGCACACTGACAGCAGTATGTTTGGATGGTCGGCAAGCATTGTAATACATAGTGGATAATGACATACGCACCTTTCGAGTGATAGAGCAAAGTCTTTTAAAGTTTCACCAAGTTCTCAACTCCCAAAATTCTCTACTTACCGAAAATTCAGCAACGTTTATTACACGGTGTCTACAATGTGTTTGAGTGTCGAACCAGTTGCAGTTAGCCCGAAAACGAACTTGGCACTATGTGTCAACGTCGATATGCACTTCTTTTAGGATCCAAGCCATCTATGAGATCTATCATGACCATAGAATTGACTGAAAACGATGTTCATGAAGGCCGTGCTATCGGTGAAGATGAACTTAATGTAAGGAATGCTATCAGGTGGTTTATCAGTACAGTAAACATGTCAGCTTTCATTAAGGCACAACTGAGAACAGTCATGGAAACAGAAGAAGTTCGGAACTCTCAAAGCGGAAGATTCCGAAGGAGTGTGGTAGTGGACCGTCCTCCTAACAGCAATTCTGTAATCGAGGTCTGTGAAAACCAAAATATTCCGTTCATTCAAAGTATCCCCATAAAATATTACACACAAAGATTACATACATACGACCTATAGAAATGGGTTACTTTCAGGACAATAGCAGTTCACAGATAATGGATGAGCTGCACTTCAATGAAGAGGTGTGTTCGAATTTCCACCTTCAGTCGTCACCAATGGACTTTCTTGCCTTTGTTCAGCTCTATCGAATCTACTCGGACTGTGCGCTATTTCTTGGACGACCAATAAATTCGATGGAAGATTACAAAGATGAAAAAACAATTGTAAAGAAAGAACTTATGCTGGTAAGGCTAGTCGTCTCTGCGTACTTTAATAAAATCACGTTCAAACAATTCCTAAACCTATTCTAATAAATTTTAATAATTAAACTATTCTAATAGCTATTGTATTCTGATAAATTCTATATTAACAACCTCGTGTCTGCTTATTGAAGAAAAACATTGAATTATCAATTAATGCCGAGGTAAACAGAAAGTCGGTCTTGGGAATTCCTGAACCTGTTATAAAGCCATGAAAATCTAAACTTCTGTTACTTTTCGTCAAATAGTCGGCATTCCGATTCTCTCGACCTTCGATGATAATGAGCCAAACTGTCTTTGAAGAGCGCTAGAAAGGAATGAGAGATTTCCTTGATAGTAGAATAGAACAATAGCCTAAATAGAACAAAGAAGTCAAAAGGTTTCATTTCAGGAGGTCATGGATTGCATTCGTGACTTGATGTCCGTTTTGTCTATCCAGACGAACAAGAATAATCCAGATAACCATGGTGAGGGTCATAGCGAAACAAGTGGCAATCTGCAAAGGAAAATTTTCTCTGTGGAACAAGCAGAACGACAAGGTGGTCGTACTGAAGAGAGTGGTGAACGAACTGCTGAAGAAACGCCGGCTATCGAAGATGTAAAAATCCATGAAAAATCCCAGCCAACGAAAGTGGATGATAGAAATCATAAAGAATCAGAGGAAAAACAGGAAAATCGACAGCTGCAATCACACTCTGAGTCTGAACATAAGAAAAAAGACGGTGAAAATCCAACGGAAAATAAAGATTATGAAGCGAGAAAAGAGAATGGACTGTCAGACGCTTTTTTAGAAAAGCAATCTCGAGTGAATTTCATTGAATCTACTGGAAGAAGTAAGGAAGAAGAAACGCAAGCATCTGAGAACTCACGTGAGTTAAAAAGGGAACCTGGCATAACTTCAAGCGAAGGTTATCGCACAACTGGAAATGATTCACTTCAGTAAGTTAAAATTTCAATACTTCCGTAAAACATAGGGCTTGTAAAGACCTCCGACAAACAGTTCATTTCAAATTAAATGATCTATTACTTATGGTAGCCCTCTCCATTTCCTTAGCCATAGCTCCACATAACTTTTTTTCCTTTAGATCGTCCCTATCTAGTTTTGCAGTTTCTTTCCTGCGAAGCCAACCAATGGAATAAGTAATGATTCACGAAACCAATGCAATAATTTTTTTATTCCAATTTCAGTAAAACCTCTGCACTGACAGACAGAGCTGGGATCAATGCTTCGTCAAAAACCATTGATGAAAATCCGCTTCTGAAGGTAGGTGATAGGTACACACAGAGAATTTGAAATCAAGAAGGATTATACATAGCCATAAATGAAAAGTCAGGCGGTCGTAACCTCTTCGCAGAGGAGCAATTCAGTACACTAACATAAAACTAAAAACACCTGTAACTATCGATAATCAAGTGGCTTCTTGGAGGACCGAAATGACTTTGAAAAGCCAAAATAATCCTGTACGGTTAACTGAGTGGGAACATGGTAAAGAATGGCGACACCCTATTTCAGTTCTAACGAAAATACTTACTTGAATACATGGATGGCCTGTCCTCACTGTTTGTGCAGACCCCACCACTTTTTCCAATCGTTCTTTTCTCGTGCAATCGCAGTCCATGGTGGTGGTTTGCTTCGAACATAGTGCAGTCTGCGGTCCCCAAATCCGTGATCCTGAGATCGTTGCTATCTATGCGTGCAGGTGGTTGATGTTAGCCACGAATCAGCCCTCATTTCCGCTGTATAGCAGAGCGCTGGGAGGACTGTTGGATCGAAATGTGAGCACGGAGTTTTGAGTCCGTTAGTTGATCGGTGGTTTCATTGAGTAGCCTGTGCTAGTTGGCCAGTGGATTAGGGAGTTGGTCGGATTGGTCTTTTGTTCGCCAACTGTACGTAGAATGCTCAACTTTGTATGAATTCGCCATGAGGTACTTTTCTCTGTAACTGTCTTGAACAACCTCGAGTTTGGGTATAACAGTTTATAGCAACAACAACGATACAATAATAATGTGTGATATTTGACGATATGTAAGCTGGGTGGATACGAGTGAGATTGAAATGGGAACAAGTACACTTGAAGGAAGCTAGGCGGACCCTGGAGTTCGAGCACTGGTAGCTTGGAAGGCAGACACTCGTCTCTAAGACTGCTGGAGCTCCTATTTTGTCTGCAATGGGTGGGGTTTTACAGAGGAAGTTAGAGATAGTGCTGATTCAAGGTATGACACGGTACATACGGAGAAGTGCATCAGATAAGACGGTATGCAAGGGGCTTGGTCAACATAGAACTTGATCACATAGCGAGGGAATAGCTCGTATAGAAAGATTATATAAAACAACGCAAAGGCTTCTCAAAAGGTCATGTGGAAGAGATGAAATAGCTTGTACAAAGGCTTTTACCGGAAGTACATGGTACATGTGGAAACGGCCTAAGGACCTATGTATTATGAATGGATAGATTTAAGATAGTTATGAGCAAATAGTATAGGAAAAATGTGATATTATAGAGAATAAGAACTATTTAAGGAATAGTTACTATATAGCCGAATGTGGCCGATGCTGCTCTCCGTCTTGTCTAATTTCACCTTAATGTTGTTTTTCTTCAAAAATTTAACACTTTCTGTTTATGCGCAGTCCTATCTCTCCTCCCGCTATCTCGTTGAGTTCATTGGTCAACGTCTCTGCTTCATAGGTACTTCTGGAAAACATGATGACTTCATCCGCGAAACGAAGATTTGAATAGGACTTTCCACTAATAGTCATGTACTTCTCGCCACAATTGAGTGACTTCGGTATCTACTATAGTTCGGTTCGGTAGTAAACAGCTTTGGCAATGTTACGCCGTCTTCTCGAACACCTTTACCTATGGGTATGGTGAAGGATCGATGAAAAAGCTGTATATTTGTACTATATTTCCGATAACAGTCTGCTAGCGTTCGTCTATAGGACGGATCCACCTCTTGGTCGATGAGCACTCATAGGAGCGCATTCTTTTCGACGCTGCCAAACGCTTTCTCGTACTCGATAAAACATAGGACAAGGGAAAGATGGTACTTCCTACAGAATTCAATGAACTGTTACACGACTTGGTTGAGGTCTATGCATCAGAATCTGTCGAAATTCTTCCGGCTAGCTCAACGGGTTGTAACTTATTCAGGGTTTTCGATATGCACAAAAGGATGACCTTCGTGAATAGCTTGTAGAGTAGAGTACATTCTACGAGCATATTAGACGGTAGTTACGAAGATCTCTTCGGTCACCTTTGCAGGGTAGAACGACCGTTCGCGAAGTCCTCAATTGGTCTAGCGTTTTTTCTTTCTGAAGGCAAGACTTCCTGTGGATTGCGAGAAGAACGTACAGCTTATGGCCACCAGCTCTACGGAAATCGTCAGTGATATTATCGGGCTGTGAAGCCGTGCCTCTCTTCATGCTTTCTATGGCAACTCGAACTATACAGGATAGAATCCTGGGCGATTTTTCATCACCACTGATTTCGAATCGTTTTTAAGCTGCTTCCATCAACTTTTCCTGCCCATACCGATGTAAGTCCTCCTACAGAGATGTTCTACAACTGGCATTTATTACCACCCGTGTTAGGTGTGTTGCAATAGGATAAAGCTTCAGTATCCTTCTCGTTTCGAGCAACTTCTTAATTCCAATGGAGATGCGGTCTGAACTTCTTGTTTGAGGAATTGAGGCGAGTTCGACACAAGGTTTAAGTCCTTCGACAAGCGGCATGTATTTCTCGATGGCGTCTTCCTTTACATGCCAGTTATATGAAGATAGGATTTTATTGAGAATATCCTCGTCATACACGTCTTGCTTCGTTTCCCTTGGATGACATGAGTTCTCTTCCTGCTCATGGCTGAAACAAATCCTCGAACGGAAAAAGCGGTGATCAATCCCGAACAGAATTCAGGTGCCACAGAGGTGGCAAAGAGGTACCATTTTCTGTTCATGAGAATAGGATCGATCTCCGCACGAGTCGCGGTTTTGGAAGACTCCCATGTCCATCGGCGATTTTCTCTCTTCTCTCGTAATGAATTCCTATGAAAGAGACGTGCTGCGGAAAGAACTCCTATAAAACGGTCTCCATTCTGATTTCGTTCTCCTATTTCTAATTCCCCTATCCTCCGTTAATTTTCGTTGGCCGTTTCTAATCTGTCGTCAAAGTCTCCAACAAAGAATTAATAGAAGGACTTATCATTCTGGATAATTCCTGCAAATTGTTGTAAAACTCGTCCAGTTCGCTCTTATCAGCTGTACAAGTTGCTGAGTAACAGTTGATGAGACAACCAGTGAAGGTGGGCCATCTAAGTATCCAAGTATCCAAGTAAGCAGTCTCAAGGAAAGCGTAAAGACATGCATCTGAGGAGACTGATCCGGCATCATAGGAGCAGAGGAAAAAGTAGTCTCCATGGTTTATCGTGAGCGTACTCGTTTTGTCCGTTTCTAATGATGGCCACTGTAACCACAGATACCTATCGTCGTAGACGGCGGCGTCGAGTGTGCGGGGCACTGAGGCTGGATTTTTACTGACTGAGCCATTATGGTTCCCTGGATCCCTAAGGTCGGCCTAGCCGGAGCCTTACTCAGGTGGCCGCCTGTTGTGGATCACAGCGAGATTTGCCACCATGCGACTAGTTTAGTACCAGGATAGTGGTGATTTCTAACACTGCATTACTCTTAGCTGAGCATCCGGATGGAACGTCGGAGAAGCATATTGCGTTATGAAAGTCAATAGCCTAGAGAAAAAAAATTTGCAAAGCACAAGTCCCCTAAGTTCTAGTATTACGAAGGATTCTATGCTAGTTTTATTTTATAGGACCCGTTTTTACACCTATTATATGCATCACGACACTTCTTACGAACCTAATCCTTGTATCCATCATTTACTATCAACTTTGATCTTTTCGTGTGTGGGCTCGAATGCTGTCTGACTGTTTTCCTGTCGTCATAAATGCCTTTGAATTCGGGTCCAGTTGATTCTCCCTGATGTCTTGGGATAGCCAGGCTTCGGTGCTCCGTTTGCAGCGGCGAAGTGATGAGAAGCTTGGTGGGCTCAGCGCTGAGATAAACCAGCGTCGTGCTCGTAATGAACGACACCACAACCACTGTGTCACCACTACGTGAATTAAGAAAGCAAAATCCGTTATGGCGTGGAAGTGTGACAGCAATCGTTGACATGTTGACATGTTATTCATAAAACCTAAGTACTTTTTTGTTTCAGTATGGGACTTCATACAAGTACCATATCCAGTCGCACATCAACACCTCCACACGAACTCCTGGCTTCAAGCATACAGTAAGTAGATGAAACAATCTGTTTTCATCTCTATTCAAATGTAGTTTGTACAATCAACGCATATCGTTGGTAGTACCCATTTCCAATCACTTTGGATTCTCTACACGGGTCACGTTGAAGAACACATAATCAACTGTTTATTTCCAGCGGTTTTTAATCACTTATTTACTCATTGACAAAACTTGTGACATTTGCCACATCGCAAATATCTTTCTTCTGCAGCCAAAACATTTCCGATCGCCAACGAATACAAGGAAAAATTTAGTGAGAGACATCGAAGATGAGCTGAGACCGCCACTTCTCCAGCCTCGTTTTATCTTCTGAATTCATTTTGTGCTCAACCAAACAGCTCTAATTGTACAACCGCCTGTGTGCTATAACGAAATGTTGCTGCAAAAGTAATAAATGTTCTTATCCTTTTTATTTGCAACCTCATAAAGGGATCACAAACGTATACGCTTCAAGTTGAGACGATTTCCAAAAACGTTTGCGTGTATGCACTGGTGCCACTTATCTTCTCTTTCTCAATTACGAAGAAAGAAAACAACGTTTCTCTAATGCATAGGGGAAACAGCTGTACTAGTTGGTGCAGTGGAGTATATATCTTCGAGTAGGTCGGTGATGGATAATTGTTATCTCGAAATAGAATACTCGGGTTTGTACGAGTCTGCCACGCGGGACTTTCTCCGTAGCCATGGAGATCAACCCCGAGCTTGTGTTGTAACTGTTTATGGCTATAATAACAATACAATATTAACAATGTGACGATAATTAGTTCAGCGAACGGGCACGAGTGAAGCGCTGGGCGAAACACGGGAATACTGGAACACTGAGTCGATGACTAGTAATGCTCCTTATGTTTTCGTGGGTAATAGGCGGAGCGTTAACAGAATAAACCAGAGATAATGCTCAAAGAGAGATACTAGAATGCTTCCTCTTTAGAAAAATCTGATAGAGCTGCTTTAAACCAAGACATCGACAGATACGTCAGATGAGACGGTATACAAGAAGCTGTGTTACCGTATGGTTCACTAGATAGCTATTCAAAGCTTCTAAAGAATGTTCATCAGATAACGTTTTAAAGCTTATACAGAATGTTCATAATAGCAGATGGAGGTGCCTAAAATGCTGACAATGTAGCGGTTTGTACATAGAGCAAGAATAAATGTAAATGGAACGAACGCGCTATTGTCCTTACCGGGAAGTAACGCGTTCACCACCACGCCATGCGGCTGCTTCGTTTCGCCTATCTTTCAGCTAGTTCCATCGATCTCTTGTCGTCAGCAATCACCCGTTAATCACCTGCCTCTCAGCTGGTGAACGCGTTACTCCCCGAAAAGGACAATAACGCGTTCGTTCCCCACCGCAGACACCTGCGGTCCAGAGTTTCGCAAATATCTCAGCAACGTTGTGGCTGTATTTTTACAACAGTTACTATAATAATTCTTGAAATTCTTTTTAAAAACAATCTGACTGCAATATGGTCACTCTTGATTTATTTCCTATTCCTCTGTTCATGGCAGGGTATAATGAGAGATTTAACCACAAGATTGCTGAGATATTTACAAAATCTCCGGACCGCAGGTGTCTACGGTGGAGAACGAACGCGTTATCATCCTTTCCGGGGGCTGACGCGTTCACCACCACACCACGCGGGTCCTTCGATTCGCCTTCCTCTCAACTATGTTTATAGGTGCCATCAGCAATTAACCGTCAACGGAATTGGGAAAGTACCTGCATGGTATGGTGGTGAACGCGTTAGCCCCTGGAAAAGACAACAGCGTCTTCGTTCCCCCCCGCAGACACCTGCGGTTCGGAGTTTTGCAAATATGTCAGCATCGTTGTGGTTATCTCAGCATTATTGTGGTTAAACCTGATTACAATATACTCCGCTCTTGACGTTATTATAATTATGAAAGGAAAGTATTAAAATGTTATTAACAATGATTATGCCAAAAAGTACGTGATTTGTGGCCTTTATTCACGTATGTCTTATCAGCTGGGAGATGCTGTATATTCTGGCTACTACTATTCAAACTAAAGGAGTATGAAATCTATTAAAATCCACTTCAACGCCTCCACAGAAAACAATCAGAAATATCAACTATTTAAAAACGAATATCGTAACTCTCGTCCCGACTGCTTTTAATCGAGTGGTTCGAGCAAGCAACACCGATATTCAGTGAGATCCGCTTATTTATAGCACTTGAAGAACATTACATTTCTAGTATGAAGTTCATCATTTTGTCGTTGGCTGGGAAGTACACACAGGTAGGCAGCTTTGCTCTGCGCAATGCTAGTGCAGATCTCAGTTCTACAATCAGAACCTTTCCCATCTACGATGAAACTGTGAAGTATCAGGATGAAAAGTAGGGATGGTTTCCCCATATGTATCACATCACAGGTTCTAGCTACGGTGAATAGCTAAGCGCGTGTGTATGTGGCGAACATGTGTAACGTACTAACTGCTTCGTAAATTTCCTAAAGAAACTCATAAGTTTATCATCTAAACATGATCCTGAGCTCGAACACGCATACTTTTTTTGCATAACTTGAGCATCGGTGAATTATTCCGGTATCCGTCTAGATTATTTCAGTAACAAGTTCAATCTAAGTGATCAACATGAAGAAGTTTTCTAATGAGCGGAATAAGCTAAGAAGAGATCAGATTGGGAGAATGAATGAGTTCACAGACGTCCTATAACTACGCCCCCAACACAACTTAACATGGGAAATGTCTCCTATAATTCAGCACGGTTTAGGATAAAAGAGCGGCAAAAATCAGTCAAACAGCTGTGTAATGAGCCTACAAAAGCATGGCAACTTCTCTTCATAAATATGGGATTCATTCTGGATTGACAATCATAAACCAGGAAGTAAAGCAAAATTCTATCAAGTTACGAGTTTCAAGTCTAAACCAAGCCGTACTACTACAATTAATAACAAAAATATGAATAGGTATGTGTAAGGAGGACGTGAAAAACTCTAAAAGACCTAAACGCACCCCTCCGTTTAAAAGCTGTAAGCAGGTGTTGTCAGAACAGGTGGAATGCGAGATGAATCGTCAATAATAACGATACATGAAGAAAAGTGCGGTTTGAACAGGGTCAGCTTTCCGAGAAACTTTCGCCCGAACTGGCAACCATCTTTACCGTGCCCAATTCAACAGCCGTTTTCAGAGACGACTATGATCAGTGCCGCTTCGTAATAAGTAAAAATTAGTCGTTATTAAAACCATTTCACTAACCATTAAGATTAAAAGACAATCCGCAAGCAGCCACCGAAGCAAAGAGTTGGAAGATCTTCGTAGAAGATGGATGCGAAGAAGCGAATCGATTGCGAGAAGTGCTGGGATACGCAAAGTAAATGTGAAAGACAAGTCGTACAAGAAAAAAATTATTTTTTCCAACGGTCTCTGTAAACTCTGAAACGAATAGGAATCTCAACTCCCATACTGATTCGAATATATCTCAACTCGTAATAAACCTTACTGATAAGTGGCTGGGAGATGCTCCTGGGCGTCGAGCTGCGATGTACAGCGGGCGGATTCATCCCCCGCCGGCAGGGTCTTCTAAGCTGAGAAGGATTCCGGCATTTTCATCGGGAGCCCAGCTAAGAGTAAACCAACACCAGGATCCACCACCGTCCCTGTAACAAACCCGCATAGTAGCAACTCTCCTTCTGTTCCACAACGGAGGTAACAACCTGTAGTGGTGACGATCTGGGACAGACCTTGGCCTGGCTGACCTCAGGACTCCAGGGAACCACAATGGTTAAACCAGCAGAACTCCGAAACAATGAAAATTATGCTGTGGCCAGCACAACCAGTGAGGACGGCCATCCAAGTATCCAAGTAAGTAAATAAGCGAAAATAAAGACCTTTTGAATCTACACATCATTAACAATGAACTATCTTTTCTATAGTGGCAAAATTAGAGCTCCTGGAAAGGTTCTTAGAGCATCTGAAGGGAAATGCTCAAGACCTTTTCAGCAATTAGCTGTCAAGGGTCTCGAAGGTGACGCAGTCAGCCAGCGTAAGGACGGTCGAATAATTTGGGTGAGGCACAGTTTCGTACCCTAGTTGTTCCAAGTTCTCCAGTTATGGTGCTCCGATGATTGAAGAGACACCACTGTGGAACTGGAAAAGCTTGAATTCTATAGAAAAATTGTTTCAATGGCTTTCTATTCCTTATTTTCATTCGAATAGCTTGAATTAACAGGGATTAACACAACAACGAGAACGTTGTCCTACAGCAAACCAGCAACTCAATGCAATATGTGTGAAAAAAAGTGTAAAATAAGAGTAAAACGCCATGAAATCCAGAGAAAGGAAGACGGGAATCATCTGCTATCCAGAAATCAAGCGCTTCGTGAAACCATCATGTGCCACGTTAAGTAAAAAACGCATTATTCCACATTCACATCACCAACAGTCATCAGAATCTCACAACCACACTCTGATTCCAGACGATATCAAGCCAAAGGTGAGGGACCCTTTGTCCTAACTTCACACCTGAGAGATTTACTGACAATCTAATGTACAGTATGATAGGTTCCTGACCAGCGATCGATAGATTCTGTAAAATTGGGATTTGCGGAGATTTCGTAAGTCCGCGATGGTCACAATCGATCGATTTCCCTATAGACGCGACCTCGAGACTGTTGCGCTTTCTTGTAAGGGCTATATTTTGAACCCGGACTACTGTTTCTTTTTCATCAGTTTCATTCTGTTCGTAATAGTTCTATGAAGAATTGAGGACTTCTAGGACTTCTAGTGGTCTGGGTGCAACTTGTCCACGAGTAGAGTCTTGAGCACCGTCCATAACTGTTTGATTACCGAAGTGTTCGATTCTGGACCGATGTGTCGATGTGGAATTTGTCCAAACCATAGTCAATCGTCTGTCGTCTTAAGGAATTCCTTAGCGAAAGCAAGTTGTCTCCTTCCGAGCAAATCGTTGATAGACCGAGCAGCACCGCCTGGGTTCCTGATTTCACTGCATTTGTATGGATATGAATGGACGAAACATTTTCTCCTAACTTTTATTTTTTCGTACTCTTCACTTCCCGTTCTATGCATTACATGACGTCGTTTTCTTCTTACGCGCCAGTTTAAGTAGATTCCACAGTACATAGTTGATTGTTATGATTCTATTTCGCCATTTTCGAACCTTAACTTAAAGCCCTTGTTTAAAATTTGTTACCATCGTCATGCCTAGCTGTCCAGTAGTCAAGCGATAACATCTATTTTGAGTTGGATGCCTTTTCTTGTGAAGTACTTGAATGGCCCATCTTCATGAAACGCCATCTGGGCCCCAACACATTTTCTGGGTAGTTGATGTGTTTCGGGCTTGATGAAACCTTTCCCCCATAGTGCCAGGAAATCTTGGAATAGGCAGTCACCTCAGGTTGTCAACACATGCAGTCGCTGCCAGACACGAATCGGAGAGAGGTTTGCCACCTTGCCAGTGGGTTGATACCAGGGCGGCGCTTCCTGGGCGCTAATTTACTCTGTTCTGGATGAAAGTCGAGTTTCGCAGTTTAGCACATCTTACTGTGGAGTGGTGTTGCATTATGTATCCTCATAGTGAAAATCTCAAATTTGTTTTCCAGGTACTCAATGGTTTTGTTATCGCTGTTGATATTGTTCCTGCAACACGGCTTCGTTTCACCGAGATCCGTGTCCTTCAGTCGGAATATGGGGACCAGTCAGTATCTGATGATATCGCAGTACACGTGTCAGACAATATTCGAGTCGAGTATCATGGACAGCACTTGCCCGAGAACATTTGCGCATATCACAAAGTGAGTTATTTGGCATTGCCTTTGTTTTAATCATGGGTAAGATAGTTTTTCGTATGCATTTCCGTTTTTTTCTTTTTCGATACTATTTGGAACCTCTACCCTGAAAAAGAAAGGTTTGTGCCGTTTGTTTTCGGAAACGCAGTGTTTGTTTTTCAACTTTGTTTTTATTTAAAAGATGCGTGTTTTATTGCTATCTTCTAGCTTTGATCGCACCGGTTGGATCTATATAAATTCATTCCAAAATATATCCAAACATCCAACTTTAATTGGAAACACCTGCAGAATTTGTCAACGTGCCAGGAGACACTAAGGATATGAACTGCCTGTCTGTCGCTAACCAGACTGACCATTATCTTACGTACGCATCTAATCATATTCGTTCATATTCGTCTATAAGTATTTACATGCTTGTGATTTTTTAACGTGTTGAATTTCTTGGGCTTGCACGAAGGCGCATGTGGCGCAGTGGTCGGAGGCGCCCTGCAACACATGGGATTAATCCCGCACCAGAGGCTCACCGAGCCTTCTATCCCTCCGTGCTCAGCAAATTGATAACATACCTATCTGGAATGATAGCACCACTGGATCGACACATCGGTAGGCCACCGAGGAGTCACTGTAAAGGTCAGTTATGAATTCAATCACCTCCAAACGATGCTTAGTGAAGTCGAGTGCATGGCGCATTTCTCGGATTAATCAATGCCTAGAGCTTTTAGCTTTTAAAACTTGTTGTTGAAAAAATGAATTATTCAAGCTGGAATGTTCACCGAATGTAAATGATGGGTTTCAGATGGCCACAAAAAGTTGTTGTTGGTTGCGATTACCCAATACGTGTACATCTCTTACGTGATCCAGAACAGAAGCGGCCGCCCAGGGCTCTCTACATAGGAAGGGATTCAATGGCAAGATCCATTGCATTTGTGGAAGATATACATGTCCGGACAGTTTTCTTTTTTTTACGAAATTACTTTTTATTACATGCACGATACCTCAGGTGCCTCATCCATCTGCTCTTAATTATACGTCCCACATGTATTCACGTTTCGTAGTGTTTTCAAATAGGACGCACAAACATCTGAACATGGTCAAAACGGTGAGTTGTTAATTTTGTAAATATATGTACATAATATAAATATATGTAGTATGTGTTTTAGATGCATGTATATGTATACATTTATGTATCTAAGCATGTATGAATGTGTGTATGCATATGTCTTTCTGTGTATACAAGAGGGAAGTCTGAACAATGTGATGCGCAACATTTTTTTTCTTGGAAATCAAGTGATTTAGTTGAACGAGTTGCTTCTTTACGAGAAACATTGAATTAATGGACATGAGTTACATGTTTGTTTTACTAGCATTTCAGTAGAATTTGTCGAAAAAGTAAGAAGGGAGGAAAACTAGATGAGAGACGAACGAAACGAAGGACGCGCTTGGTGTGGTGGTGAACGCGTTAGCCACCGGAAAGGATAATAACGTGTTCAGTCCCTACCGCAGCCACCTGCCGTCCGGAGTTTTGCAGATATCTCAGCATCATAGTAAAAACGGATTTAAATGATGTAGAGTGAAAAGCACTAATGACTTATTCTTCTATTATTCTGAGAAATTTGTATTATTTTTCCAGGAATACACCGTTTATGATCAGTCGTATCAGCTGTTATATCTGATTACTCGTAATGCTCTTGGAACGCTATATTGTACTGTTTATCGACTTCTCAATCTCTTTCCAGGTGTGTCAGTAGTCTGGCTTTAAAAAAATTTTTTTGAACTAGTGCTGCGAAAATTGCAGCTCCATCAAGATTGTGAGGATTTGTTTTTCTTCTGTGCTTGGTTAATGGAGCCACGTGAAAAGCCTATCTTTTTCGATTTGTATGTACTTCGGAGATGTGCTTAGAATTTTTCAATAGACTACGCTTTTTTAAGCCGTTCAAAATCAGGACAAGTGTTGCCCTTTCCTCCTCGACATTTCTTTTGTATTTAGTCTCTTTTGTACTTGTATTTATTATTTGTTCACATAGGAAATTTCACATATTTAGTTTAGTGTTGGTACGGAAACCCATCACATCATACACTTCTTAGGTGACAACGATCCTCTTATGTTTGATATCAGATATGTTAACAACTTCGAAATGCATTTCTTAAACAAAGTTCGCACTAACTGGATGGAAGATCCATATAGCGAAAGTGTGAGTTCGATTTTCCTGTGGTGTTGGTAACTGTTTCTTGCCTCAATTTTTTCTGCAAGAGTTCAGTGGTAATTTCTTATATTTTTGCGTTTTTTTTGTGTATTTATGCTTTTATATGTTACTTTATTACTATTTTTCGGCAATATTTATATCCCTTGGTTCCTCAAAAAGGGTTCAGTTTTAGTAGGCTGAAAAGTTCTCTGTAAAAAGTTGCTTGGTTAGGTATTCTATGCTACTGCTAACGGAAACATTACGTCCATTCATGCCTTGCCAATGAATCGGATACTGTCCGCCTTGCAAGACGGAATTAGTGGAAAACGAGTCTTCTCTTATGACTCTTCTACGCGAAGCGTCATCAGGTTGGTATGATGACATAGAATGTTCCAGAAATTCTACAAATTTCATTATTTCTTGATTGGCTTCTGATTGCAGTATATCTGGAAGTCTACTTTTCAGTCAACATTTACAAAACGGGTATAGTACCGTTTACATTCGGTAGGTTCGCCCGCCCATTTACCCAATTTCATTCTTACTTCTAGGGCTTTTTTTCGAATTCTTGTTTGAAAACCTTTTTGTTTGGAATAAAACAGTCAAGTACAACTACTTTTGCACTGATGACAAATGCAACCTGTTAAGGTCTTTCGCCAATTTAACTCAGTATTCTATTGGCCTATCATGTACAATTAACGCTGAGGAGCAAACTGCTAGCGATCTTCGTCTTTCAATTACTATCGTGCGGTTTGTTTGAACTCTCTAAGTTCATAGCAACTCAAAAGACCGACTTTCTATGAACCTCGACATCAATAATCGAAATATTTATTCATGCGTTCTTATGAACTGACCTTGTTGAGCTGATGCGAGGTTGTTATAGTTGTCGTTGTTGCTGTTGTTGTTGTTGTCGGTCGTTGGCTGATGTTTCGCACTTTCACCTACCTCAGAACCGTCCTGCTACGAGTGGGACTGCTCTACTACACTCGCCATCTTCCCCTCTGAGACGCAGGTGGATCCAGGAGATGGTTTCTGCTGCGCGGATTTGGCACATACTTTCTGTATTTGCTAGGCGTATTCATTCATACGTGTGTGGGTGCGTTCTTGCTTATGCGGATTGTATTCTACGAGTCAATTCGAACAAAAGCCTGCAATCAAGTGATAAGGAAGTGTATAGGAGGCTGTTAGGAATCGCCACCAACAAATAAGCTCCATGTCCACTCTGGGAGAGCCTGGCAAGCTACCCATGAGTATACCCAGCCCCCACGTTCAGAGCCCAGCAAGCTATACGTGGGTATGAAAAAGCTAAAAACAGTGAAAGAAACTGGCCTCATTCCCTGAGCCCGAAAGAGCCCCCTATTTCGCAGCGTTTCGTAGGACGAGTACGGAGAGGCTGCTAAAATCTCAAGGACAATGGAAGCTGCCTGGATAACAAAGAACTATGGTGACGATCTGTACCTACAATGCACGTACACTTGCATCCAAGTCCTCGATAGAAGACTAGCTCATGCAACATAGAAGGATGAGGTACGACATCATCGGCTTGGCCGAAACAAGACGACGCCACCCATTCAACGCCGTCTATGACACCGAAGAAGACCTGTTCCTCGGAACATGCAACAGTAGAGGACTTGGCGGCGTCGCCGTTCTAGTCAACACGAGTTTGTCCATGAACATCGATTCATTCGAACAGCTTACAATCCGAATCGGACGTTTACGATTAAAAAGATGTGGATCAATACCGGCTTT